>JBCEWC010016952.1:0-12792 GCA_038996855.1 Solanum aculeatissimum
AAAACAATGTCAGACGGAAGCTACAGTGCCGTCAAGATGCACACGGCCCGTCAACCCTGCCGTCAAAACTCCCTTAGCCAAATTTTTAACTCCAAGCCAAAAAGAGCTCACTGGAACACTTCACGGCACTGTTCACGAACCGTCAACAGTCTCACGGACCGTTTACCGTGCCGTCAAGATGAACTTAACCAAATCTACGCGCGAACTCTTGGAGGACTTTCTGTTACGTTTGACGAGCAAACAAACGGACCGTATAAGTTGAGACGACCCGTGTCACCTACCGTCTAATCTCCCTTAAACTTGAAAATCATGCCCAAGCCTTGGCCTAGCCACTGTCCAACTTCACAGGATAGTGGACGGCTCGTTAAATGCCAAACGACCCGTTAAAGGTCCCGTCAACCCATACTTGGCTTAGGGGTGGTTCCAAGCCACCCCAAGCTCACTGGAATATACCACGAGGCACTAAATGGACCGTGCAAAGTTTCACGGTCCGTTCCAAAGTCCTTGGCCACTTTTCTGAGCCTACCTCCAATGGCTTCTGAATTTTAGGCAGTCTCACTGTTTAGGCCATATCTCCCTCATCCAAAGTCCAAATTAAGTGAAACAACTTTTGTTAAAAATATAACTCAATGATCTTCAATTTGATATACAGTAGACCATATGGTTCATCCTACATCAAAAGTTATGACTGTTTGAAGTACACTACCAAAATATTCTCTAGGCCACTAACTAGCCCAATTTGTATTCGGCCACTTAAACTCAACCCGTGGCTACCAAAACTCAACCATGGATTGTAGTAAATCATAGAATGCCAATCATAAGTATATTTTTCAAAACTTTCTGGGTTGTTACACTTTGCCACCAACCACTGTTATCTTATGCAAATCTCAGTCGTAGCTATCACGATTATCAATGCACAAATAATAATAGATTCAAGATGAATGGTCCCGATTATATTCTAGTATAAACATCATATTGATTTCAATATCTCAGTACCATCAATATCTCAATGTCAACAGTGTCTCAATATCATCAATGTCTCAGTATCGTCAGTGTCTCAATATGATCGATATTTCAAGATCATTAATGTCTCAATATCATCAATGTATCAATATCATCTATTAATACAAACTAACCGGAATCATTTTCATTCGACTTTTCATCATAAATGGCACATCAAGCTCCTAAATATTATCATGTAACAAGTAATCAATAAAAAGAGGAGAGATAATTAAGCCTACAATGATACATTTCTATCCTTAAAAATTCAATCTCATACACATAGGAGCATAAAAGATTCATTCATACTTAACAAAAGGTTAGAAGTTCACTTGCCTCAAATAAAGTCTCTAATCACGTCAAAATCACCACTTTCCCTTCTTTCGGTACTTAGAATCACCAAATCTATTTAAATATGACATCACTATCACATAATGAATTTAATGATACTAAAATCAATTAATTCATAGAAAAAGGATAAAGTGGTCAAAAATCTCATGCTGGAAAACTTAGTTATAATCTGAAACTTAATATATAAAATGTTCTCCACGTTATAAGGAACCCAATGGTGAAAACAAATTCAAAAACAGAGTTAAGATGAGGGAGAAATCAATGATTTAAGTTTAGGAAACTTTATTCCGAAAATCCTTAAATTCCACCATTAAAATAAAAAAGTAGAAGTTAAAAACATGAATTAATCAATGAAAATAAATAAGAGAGGTTAGAAAATAGTTACCCAATAACTTTGCCTTGAAAATACCCTCTTAAAACAAAGTTTGGAAAGTCAAAAATGGACAAAAGGGCTTAAATCTCGTATTTTAAAATACAACACTGTTTCAGGCATCGATGTACTCCGAGAACACGGAGAAAGATCTGTGAACACGGAGCCTTAAAAACCCCAACCCTTCACAAACACGGAGCTCGATCCACATATACAGAGGTTCTCATGACCGTCCTCCACGAATGCAGAGAGGGGTTCTGCAAACATGGACCCACTCCAATGAATGCGGAGCACAAATGGAAGGCACCAGATATCAGTTGCACCAGCAATACTCAACTCAACCAAAAACAGGAACTAGACTCTTGGAAATTCATTCTGAACCCCATGAACACAAACCAAACATGCAACCCTACCAAAAATGATGTTTCAAACTCAATGGAATCGTCAAAATTCAAATCTGAAATATCCGTGGTCTCGAATTTGTGAAAGATCATTTAAACTAGTTTTGGACTCAAAAGCTAAAAATATTCTCGAAATCTCTAAAAATTACAACAAAGACATTTCGAGCGTTAGTTCCATCAACTAGAACCACTGGAACTGATGGAGTTTCGACACGAGCTCACGAACTCTGAATGTTGACGAAAGTCAACCTATGCTCCAAAATGAACTAGAAATGCAACCTTGGGACTAAAATCTTCGTTTTAACTTCGAATTCAGTTCTGCAAGTTTTTCTAGACCAGATTCGCCATTCTAGAACTAATGGAATTGAAAGATTCAAATTTCAACACTCGTAACTCAAAATGACCTCAAAACTCAAAATTTCCAACTTTAAGCCTTTGAAAACTCTTTCTTTTGCAAAATTCTAACTTTTTACAAGATTTCCAAAAACTAACTTTTAGACTTGACCAAATACGACCCAAGACAACTTTTGGTAAGGGCAAAATAATAATTAAGTCAAAAATACCAAAAATGGCATTTGAGGTCATTAAATCATCCATTACTAAAAACAATGTTCATCCTCGAACAGGATATAAGGGGCATACTTGAAGGCTCAAAAAACTGAGGATACTGTGCTCGCATATCAGACTCTATCTCCCACGTTGTCTCAGTCTCGGGCCTATGGCTCAATTGGACCTTTACTAAAGCGATCTCTTTAGTTCTCAACTTCCTCACCTGCCTATTCAAAATGGCCACTGACTACTCCTCATAAGTCAAATCAGGGCTTAACTCCATTGAATCCATAGAAATCACATATGACTCATTCGGAATATAACACCACAACATCAAAACATGAAAAACAAGATGGACAAAATACATGTTGGGTGGCAAAACAAGTCTATAAGTCATCTCTCCCACTCTATCAAGAATCTCAAAAGGACCAATAAACCTTGGACTCATCTTGCCTTTCATCTTGAACCTCATAACACCCTTTAAAGGAGAGACTTTCAACCAAACCATATCCCTAACCGCAAACCCCAAAGGTCGAATCAGCCAATCGACATAGCTCTTTTGGCACCTCTGGGTTGTCACCAATCTACCCTGGATCAATCGTACCGGCTCATGATCATCTTTCAACATGGAAATATCTATACTCACCACTGCTATGGTATCAAACTAATCTATGGGCGATTTGTATCTCCGGCTATACAAGGCCTCAGAAGGATCCATCTGAATATTGGAATGATAATTATTATTATAGCAAACTCTGCTAAGGCCAAATGTTGGTCCCATCTAACTCCAAAATCAATAACACAAACTCAAAACATATCTTCTAGTACCTGAATGGTCTACTCAGACTGGTCATCAGTCTAGGGGTGAAAGTTGTACTCAAATCTAAATGGGTACCCAAACCATGATGTAAGAATATCTAGCATAATATGCCTGGGTGAATAGAATATCTAGCATAATATGCCTCCTCCAGTATCAATCTGATCAAATCTCCCACCTTAGGCATAAAGATACGACTCCCAATCCTCAAAACACCATCAGAATCAAGCATTGTTTCCCTAGCTTAACCTCTAGTCATTTTATCCCAAATAATACACAATGTCTCATCCTCAAACTGCTTTTCACGAATCTGGTCCATCAAAGATGAGTGGCCCTCAATGAAATCAAGCACTCCACCCTGCTCTAATATCTATAACCTCACTAACCCATTAGCTAACCTTTGAACATCTCTAACCAGCAGTTGCTCCTCAACCCAGGTAAGTGCTAGGCTCTCCATACTAGAATTATTCCCACTCAATGCATCGGCCACCATATTGGCCTTCCCAAGATGATAGAGAATAGCCAAGTCATAATCTTTTAGAAGCTCAATCCAGCTTCTTTGTCTCAGATTTATATCCCGCTGACTAAAGATATACTAAAGACTGTGATGGTCAGTAAAGATCTCACAATGGAGTCCATAAAGGCAATGACACCATAACTTTAACATGAACACAATTGTAGCTAACTCCAAATCATGGGTGGGGTAGTTCTTCTCATGGACTTTTAACTATCTAGAATCATAAGCAATAACCTTCCCTTTCTGCATCAACACACGACCTAGCCCCACTCCCAAAGCATCATAATAGATTGTGAAATCAACACCCTCCTCCAACAATGTCAGAATAGAAGCTAAAGTCAACAATAACTTGAGTTTCTAGAATCTCTCCTCACACTTATCAGGCCAATGCAACAACATATTCTTTTGAGTAAATCTAGTCGGTGGAGTTATATTAGTGGATAAACCCTGAATAATATGATGATAATAACTCACCAAGCCTATAAAACTGTGAATCTCTGTAGCTGAAGTAGGCCTAGTTTAACCCCGAATGGCCTCAATCTTCACCGGATCAACTCGAATACCATCCTTGGACACCATGTGCCCCTGGAATGCTACCAAACTCAAAAAGAACTCGCACTTGAAGAATTTTGCATACAACGTTTCCTCCCTAAGCCTTTGGAGCAAGATCTTCAAATGTCTTACATGGTCCTCCTCAGTTTTAGAATAGACCAAAATATCATCAATGAACACAATCATGAAAGAATCTAGATACAGTCAAAACACCCCATTCATCAACTCCATAAATATTGCAGGGGTATTAGTTAAACCAAAGGGTATAATAAGAAATTCATAATGGCCATACTTGGTCCGAAAAGCTATCTTGGGAATATCTGATGACCAAATACGAAGCTGATGATACTGATGTCGCTCAAGCCATACCTTCTTTTTCAGGTAAAGAGATTGTTGTCAAGTAATTAACCTAACCAAGGTTAGGGTCGATCCCATAGGGAATATGGTAGACTCAATAATTAATTCAATATAAGTTGGGAATGATTAACCTACTTATCTCCCAAGGGGGAGGTTTGCAAAGTAAATTAACTAAACTGAATGAATGATGGTGGTGAGAAATTAGTAGAAGAGCTAATTAAGATGATGTGTTCCTCATGAATCTCTAACTTGGTATTATCAAATAAATGGAACCATTTCTAATGTGTAGGCATAGGACAGTAAGTTAGGTTCACCTAAACCTTTTATTCAACGAATAGGTAAATTTCATTCCGAAACTTGATCCATATTTATGATGTGACATTACTAACCCTTACTTTTATCCCAGTACAACCTCTCATTGATCCAGTTTGGTTGATTACATGAGAACATCTCTATCAAATTATGTTAATTACTCTTTTTTCTATTCATTACTTCCTTGATCCGGCAAGTAACACTAGGCGAGTTCTAACATAGGCCTCCATTAAAAAGAAGTTAAAGTGAAGATAATTAATTAATACTATCTAACACGTCTTCGAAGAATTACACAATATTTAATTTTACCTTATTAGTTCTTCATGGTTCCCATAACCCTAGTTGTGGATTTAGCTATGCATGATCAGTGTAAATACATAAATTATGAAGTAGAATAATATAATTGAGCATTGACACAGATGAATTTAAAATATAAAATCCAACTCTTCGATTAGAATCATAAGGTTGAATAAAGAACACACTTTAATATTTTTCCTCTCAAAATTTGCTAAATCCTAAGTGTATCCTCTAAACCCTTGTTCAAACTTCGAGACTGCTGAACACTTAAACACTTAATGAAAAATAACCTAAAAATATGTTTATAATGTGTAAAATATAAAACCAAAATGAAATAGAAAAATCATATCGGCACCATCTACGAATGGTTTCATGATTCGTGTTTCACTCTACGGCCCATACATCGGAGTTTCGTGGATTGTAACTAAAATCTAGAGACTACTTATATGAGACCTTTCCACAGGCCATGTAAGATTATACGTCCCGTAAGAGGCTTCGTCTGATGACTTTTCATAACTTCTCCACTTTCTGGTCCTTAGGGTACGAATATACTCTACGACTCGTAGATCAATCTACGATTCATCGGCTTCCTTCATAGAGTTTACTTCAAAAATTCACTCTTCACTAGAAATTGACACGAGCCCCTTGCTATGGTTCGTGAGCCTTTCCACGACCCTGTAAAGGGTTTTGTGGATCCTCAGATTCTATTATTTTATCCCCCTTTGTCAAAAGATTATGCCAACACTGAAATCCTGCAAAACAAACACAAAACACTATCGAACCTACTAACATTGCTTTGAGAACACATAAAATTCTAAGTTTTAAGCATCAAAAGTGTTGAATTTTGGCAGCACATCAACACCCTCAAATTAAAATTGTTGCTTGTACTCAAGTGACATACTCAATCTAGATAAGCAGTACAGAGACACACATACTTCAACCTAATGACACAAACTTTATCAAAATCTAACATAGATACCCACACCTCTTTTCAAATACACACTAGATATTTATCTAGCAAATAAATACAGACCAATATATTCAACAGTGCAATTGGAAGAGACTTCTGATAAGCTAAGGTGGGAAGCTTACTTTCATAAACTCTTAAATGAAAAAAGAGATAGAGATATTAAGTTGGGTGAGTTAGCTCACTTTGATAGCCATTAAGATTTTGGTTATTACAGGTATTTCAGAGCTGAGGAGGTTAGATGGGATATTAGTAGGATGAATAGAGAGAGGGTGATCGGACCCGATGAGATCCTAGTGGATTTTTAGAAGAACATGGCCAAGGACGGTATAAAGTGGTTGACTAAACTCTTCAATGCTATTATGAAGAATGCTAAGATTCCCAATGAGTGGAGGAGGAGTACAATGGTTCAATTGTACAAGAACAAAGGTGATATTTAGAATAATAACAATTACAGGGGTATCAAGTTATTAAATCATACTATAAAGGTCTGGGAGAGACTGGTGGAGATGAGGGTGAGAAAAAATATATCTATTTTGAAAAACTAGTTTGGATTCATGCCGAGACGGTCGACTACTGAAGCAATTCATCTTGTTCAGAGATTAGTGGAGAAATATAGGGAAAGAAAGAAGGACCTTCATATGGTGTTCATTGATCTCGAGAATGCCTATGACAAAGTTCCAAGGGATGTACATAGAGGTGTATATCGGCAAAAGGTGTTCCAATGGTGTATTATTAGGGTGATAAAGGACATGTATGATGGAGCCAAACTAAGGTAAGAACAGCGGGAGGGGACTCAGAGTATTTTTCTCTTGAGATGCAACTTCATCAAGGATTTGGGTTGAGCCTTTTTCAGTTCGTTGTAGTAATGGATGAGCTAACACAGTCTATTCAAGAGGAGGTTCCATGGTGTATGTTTTTTTAGGATGACATAGTACTAATTGATGAGATTTGGGCTAAAGTTAATGATAGATTGGTGGTTTGGATACATGCTTTGGAATCCAAAGGGTTCAAACTGAGCACAACCAAAACAGAATACTTGGAGTCCAAATTTAGTGCAGGGAGGGATGTAGCTGATACTGATGTGAGGCTTGCCACTCATTTTATCTCCAAGAGAGAAAGCTTTAAGTACATTCGATCCATCATCCAGATTAATAGCGATATCGACAAAGATGTCAAACATCGTATTGGGGTAGCATGGAAAAATAGAGGTTGGCCTCTAGAATTCTTTGTGATAAGAAAATATCACCTAAACTTAAAAGTATGTTTTACAAAATGATGGTTAGACCGTCTTTGTTGCATGGGGTGGAGTGTTGGCCAATCAAAAGCGAACATGTTTAGAAGATGCAGGTCACAAAGATGAGGATGTTGAGATGGATATGTGGACATACCAAGAGTAATAAGATTAGGAATGAGACTATTCGTGAGAAGTTAGACGTGGCCCCTGTGGTTGACAAGATGAGGGAAGTGATACTGAGATGGTTTTGACATGTGCAGAGAAGAAGTATTGATGCTCTGGTTAGGAGGTATGAGAGGTTGAATTAAGGGCCACTCAGAGGGGTAGAGGTAGACCGAAGAAGTATTAGGGGGAGGTGACCAAACAGGATATGGTAAAACTTTATCTCATCGAGGACATGACCTTAGATAGAAAGAAGTGGAGGTTGTGTATTAGAATAGCAGGATAGTAGGAGTAGGTTGATGTCTGGTCTGGTCTTTTAGTAGGATAGTCGAACTAGTCGTGTCTTTTTATCTTGTGTTATTTTTTTCTCTGCTTATATTTGTTACTTCTATTATATTTTATATTATCATTTGCTTTTTATTTAGTCATTTTTTTCTCATTTTCCTTTTCTCTTTTTTTTTTATATCTAGTTTCTTATGCTTTTGGGGTTTGACATTTTTCTGATGAGGGTCTTCTAGAAATAGTCTCTCTATCTCTATGAGGTAGTGGTAAGATCTGCATACATTTTACCCACCCAAGACCCCACTTGTGGGATTCCTCTAGGTATATTGTTGTTTTGTTGTAGATGAAACCATTTGAGGCTTTGTATAGTCAGAGGTGTAGATCGCTCATAGAATGGTTTGACTTGGGTTCAATGGATGTGTTGAGTGTGGATTTACTCAGAGATGCTATGGATCGGATCATATTGATTCAAATGAGACTATTGACAGCCCAGAGCCGCCACAAGAGTTATGCTGACCAGAGGACCAGGCCTCTTGAGTTCTTAGTTCGGGATAGTATTTGTCTGAAGATTTCCCCCATTAAGGGCATGATAAGATTTGAGAAGAAGGGCAAGCTCAGTCCCAGATTTATTAGCTCGTTTTGAGAATTTTTAGAGAATTGGTGAGGTTGCCTACGAGTTGACATTGCCACCGAGACTATTAGCAGCTAATTTTGTATTTCATGTCTCCATGCTCCGCCAGTACATTCCAGATGAGTGACATATGATCTCTTATGATTCGGCTGAGTTGGATTCAAACTTGTCATATATTAGGAGGAGTCGGTAGCTATATTTGATAGACATGTCAGGAGGTTGAAGACCAAGGACATACCTTCAGTGAAGGTTTTGTGGCAGCACCATCCTATGGAGGAGGCTACTTGGGAGTTGGAGTCAGACATGCGGGCCAAATATCCCAGCCTTTTTTAGGCTTTAGGTACTCTTTTTTTTCTTATGTTCGAAGACAAACATTATTTTTTAGAGGTGAATGATTTAATAACCTGGTTGGTCATTTTTTTAAATCTTTTTTCTATAAAATTTACTATTTTGCCCTTTTATAAGTTGTTTTGGACCTAGTTTGAGCTATTGCATTGTTGGAATTGAGATCCTGTATTTTAAAAGTGGAAAATATGAGTTTTGGCATTTTTAAAAGCTTAAGTTGTTGAAAGAGTGAGTTTTTGTACCATTCTGAGTTTCAGATGTCGGATAAAAAGTTTGTCAATTTCATTTGCTCGCAAATATTGAATCTAGTCTAAGAGAACTTACAAAACTAAATTCAAAGTTAAAATGAAGATTTTGGACCCAAATTTGCACTTTTAGTTGTTTTCTTAGCCAAAGTTTGACTTTGGTCAACATTCGGAGTTCTTAAGCTAGAATCGAAATTTTGAAAGTTTCACTAGTTCTGAATGGTGAACTAATGCTAGAAATGTTCTCTTCATAAGTTTTAGAGTTTTCAAGAGTAGTTTTGGTATTTTGAGTTCTTAACTAGTTTTATTGAGTTGCATCAGTAATTTTGTTGAGGAGATCTTGAAATCGAATTATGATAATTTTGTTAAATCCAAATCGTTGTTTCAGATATGGATACATATCTGATTTGTGTATTTTAGGATTTGAATGAACCCTGGGGTCCATTTCGAGATTTGGTTATTACTGGTGCAAAGGATCTAGTACAACCTCCTCCCATTCTCTGCGATCGCGGGATTGACCTCCGTGTTCGCGGAGGTCTATCTAGCTTCCACTCTGTGTTCTTCATATAACCCTATGTATTTACAGAGGTAGTCAGTAGGGTCCTCCGCATTTGTGAAGCTTCATCTGACCTGCCCCTCCGTGTTTGCAGAGTGTTGCTTCTACCTGATCATTTTTAATTCGTGAAATATTATTTTTACTTTATTTTCAACTTTTCAAGCTTTGAGAGGCGATTTTTGAAGAAAACTTTTGGGTAAGTGTCTATTTCATTAATTATCTCTTGATTTCGTCTTGAATTTCATGATTTTAAATGTTAAAATTGGGGATTGAAGTCTATGATTTGGATACTTTAATTAATGATTTCTCCTTCTATTTGAATGCAATTTTGGTGGGATTTTCACCCACAAATTCATTTTCTTGCATAAAATCATAATTTCTGGTCAATTTCCAGATTCAAGAACTTTAAATTTTACCTCTAATTTTGATCATGTTGTCCCTAAGTCTAATTCGTGTCAGTATAGGTATCAAAATTCATCTCTTGATGCATAGTATCTATTTTTTTATAGTGGTTGGTTGATTCAGAGCTCATTTTGAGGCTTGTGGAGATCAAAAGCTTGGTTCGAGTGTGATTTTGATATCGAAGTAGGTTCGACTAATCTTTTTGGGGCTGAATTTGAGTTATTGGATATGTTTGTGTAGTAATTGTAAGACTTAGATCGTTTCATGAGTAATTGGATTGATATGATAGATTTTTTTATGAAAATGTGGTACTAGTTATATTGGAATGGAAATGAATTGAGACTTTATTGGTAAATCGAGTTGTATTCTTGAGATTTGAGATATGTTGGATATTATTATGATAATATGAGACTTGTGATATCAGTTGGGAAGTGTTGTTTTACTTTTATGATATTTTGAGATATTTTTGGGAAACATGTGTATCTTTTGGGGCATGTGAGATCCTGTATTGATGGCACACTTGGCTAGTAGTTAAAATATGATGATTTGAGACATGATGATGGTTTGTGATACTAGTTATGACACTTGTTCCTATTCTCCATGATTCGATGATGATTATTTATCGATATTCTCATTATGATGCTATTATTTACCTTGGTTTGTGTCATTGACATGCATTTATTTCATGTTGCATTTGTAACATCCCTTGACCACAGGTAGGTGGCAAAGGTTGAGATATTATACCACCTTTTTATAAAATTCCTTGATCGTGAGCAGGTGGAAAGGGTGAGATGTACCACTTTTGAGATATTGTATCACATTTTATAAAACTCCTTGACCATGAGTAGGTGACAAGGTAGAGATTGTACCACTTTTCAAATCCTTTGACCATGGGTTGGTGGCAAGGTTGAGATATTGAGACATTTGAGAGATATTGGCATATGGTCTAACAAGACCCTTATGGGTTCTACCTGGTAGCCTTAACTCGGTAGATGTATACACCGGCCCCAGAGACGATCGTGATTCCACCCCATGCATTGCATTTATACATTATATTTGCATTGCATCATTTATTATTATTGCTATCTTATCTTATCCTTATGTATTATTTTATTGTGCTCTTAACCCCTTTAATGCAGGTGATAGGATTCTTCGTTATTACATACTTGTTCGATTTCTCTAATCTAGTCAGTTGAATCTACTAGGTACATTTTGGTGTACTCATTCCTACTTGGTTTCCTCCTTGCAGATCAAGCACAGGGACCCCTATAGGGCAGTTGATCTTATTCTACTAGAGTCTTATTCCATCTATCCCAAATTTTAGCGGTGAGGCTCAAACTTCGGGTCATCGTGTATCTATTGAGATTTTCTTTATTGCTCTCTATTCCAGACTTTGCATTTGACATTATCAGACAACTTTGTATTTACTTATTCATACTACTTTAGATGCTCTTGTACTCATGACTCAATATTTTGGGGATTTAAATTAAGTCTTGTGGTCATTTTTACTTGATTTTACTTTCCTTTAGTCGCGATCTGATTTAGTGTTGTCACAGTTACTGACGATAATTATTTTAAGGGGCTTTTCAGTTTCTTTCTATCATTATAATTACTAAACTATGTCATTTCTAGACTATTTCTAAGATCTATAACTACTCAATCCTTCAAAATTCATTCATTCAAAATCTTGAATTTTTCCTAAGGATTTCTTTCCTAGGATCATCTTCTTCATCAAGCTAGGATATCAAGAACTCAATGCTCCTCTTCAAGTTTCTAAGCTAGGAAGGTATGTGAGAATGTAATCCATGGTCCCCTCTTCATCCATGGAGTCCCAAAGGATCTTCGAATTCTCTTTATGATTTCTTCCAAAACTCTAGAATTTAATGATTTTGCATTGGGTACAATTAATCATGGTTTTATTCATTCTACATGACTTTGGGAGAGAATTACTTAAGAGAGCTTTGGAGTTTTGAGAATGAGAGGAAATAGGTGAAATTAGAAGTACAAATATGTTATAGTGCTTATAGTTGGCTTAGAAAACGATACAACTTTAATATTAAAAGCATGAGAAATGTTCAAAATATTTCTGAAAAAATAACTAATAGTTGTGACCACTCCTATATTCTATGAACCGTAGATCCTTTCATAATCTGTAGAACCCATTCATAAAAGTCGACCTAAAATTCTAAGTTTATGAAGTTGGATTTCTAGACCAAGGCTATGAACCATAAATTCTTCTATGGGTTGTTCTGTTAGTCCGTAGGAAAAATCTTGTAACTAAATTTCAATCTTAAAACCTTATTCTACGGTCAATGTCTACGACTTGTGATTCATTGTACGGGCTTACAGAAATACACAACATTTGGAAACTTAATTACAATTATTTCCTATCATTTAAAAAAATTACTAAATTCCCTTTTTTCGCTATTTCGCTGATACATAA
>JBCEWC010016953.1:0-12790 GCA_038996855.1 Solanum aculeatissimum
TCAATAACCCTAAAATTCGCATTGTATCAATGCTGATGTTTATGTATCAACGTTTCTTAAAAAATAAGGGATTTTTATTAATTTCAGAAAAAGTTGGTATATATTGAGATTATGCATGTAAAGTATGGAATTTCTATAATTTGCCCTTAAATAAATTAAAAGAAAATAAACCAAAAAAATTGAAATGTGATAAATGTTGAATGGGCTGGGCTATCATTGTTTAGCCCATCTTACTAACTTAGAGATGTATAATATATATACATGTATAAAATTAGTGTATATTATATGTTTATTGGAACATACCAAACATGTCTTCTAGTTGAATTGCAAGATTAGAATATCCTGATTGTTCAAGAATGCAAATCTTTCTTCCAACAATAATTCCATCCATGTTAACTTTCACATATCCCCAACTCTCTTTGCTTTGAGCCCCTTCACCTTCATCATCATAATTTTCAATAAAATTTGTTGGATACTCATTTCTTGAATTATTCCTTAGTTGTGGATGCAATTGTTGCCAATCTATAAGCTCATCATAGCCACCTACATGAAGTACTTGACAATAATTCACGACTCTATCATCCAGTCAATTATTACTAGCTAGAAATCAAGAAATCAGTGATAGACAAAATTTCATAGCTAAACAAGAAAAATCCTGTGCTAATCTTGTTTAGCTACAGATTAACTAGGGATTATCGATGAATTCCATAGTCATTTTCATGCTTTCTTGTAGTGATTCTATTCAATTTAGGGGTGTTTGGATTGACTTTTTTAATGTGGCTTATAGGTTAAAAGTCATAATTTGGGAACCCTCAACTTTTGTCTTTTGGTGTTTACCGTTTTCTTTTCTACATTTTCACCTTTAAGAAAGTGCTTAAAAACACTTTTTTGTATTACCAAACACTCTCAAACACCCCTTAGTTCATTTTTCATGGTCACAACTATCATTTTCTGACTCTAATACGAATATCAAACACCTGATTAAAGAAAAGAATCCATAAACAAAAGATGAAATTGGAAGAAAAATGAACCTACCATGACTAGATGGATAATAGGCCTCAGGTTGCAAAGCTCTAAGGCTAAGCCCCAAATCAATATAGTTACCATCCTCTTTATTGTTGCCTTGATAGTAAACAGAAGGAAGAGTTGCATGGTTTAGAAGATATTGAGAAGAATTTGAATCCATATTTGACTCTTCCACAAAATAAATATTGCTATGTTAATTTAGAGATATATAGAACCAAGATTTATGATTGAAACAAAGAGACATATAGGCTCCTATATAGTAGTTCTAGTTGTCTAGAGGCGAATTCATAATTTAGAAGTTTCAGGTTCAAAATAGGTTAAAGATTTATTTTGTATATATGTATATAGTTTGAGAAGGTGAGTCTTGGAGTAACTGTAAACTTGTTACCTATAGGTCATGGATTCGATCTGTAAAAATAATTGTAGATGCTCGTGTTAGAATAGGTTGTCTACATTTATTAGGGTGCAATCATTTTTCGAACCCTTAGTGAATGCATTATGCTTTGTGCATCAAAATACCCCTTTTTATGCGCGTATAGTTTGGAAAAAGAAAAACAATAAGTTCAGTTGAAGTCACATAACGCACCACATTTTCTCTTGTACTTTTCATGTCCATACAAAACAAAACACAATTCTTGCAAGAAAAGAAAGAAATCTAGCAATATGCTTGAAATGAAGAGACATGTAATTAAGTTCTATATAGTATATCGTATAGTACTGTTAAATGGTGAATTCAGAATTTAGACGTATCAGAATAAAATATGATTTGGACCTATTATATGTATGCACTATTTTCATACATACACATACGTTGAAGTTATTTGTAGGTGATCTATAGATTATGAATTCAAACTACAGAATCAATCACTGATGATTACGTCAGAATAGACTGCCAACATCATCACACCCTTGAGGAATCAATCGTTCTCTAGACCCATATTTCGTGTTCTGAAATAAGCTATCTTTTTTTAAAATTCAGTTAAACTTACGAAACACGTCCTCCCTTGTACTTTTCATGTCCATGCAAAACAAAACACAATTGTTACAAGAAAAGAAATAAATCTAGCTAGGTTAATAAAAATGCAAACATGGGTGGTGGACATGAAAAGAGAAGGAACTCATTTCCCATAATCAATCATTGTAGTGTTAGTTAATTATTTTTGTATTTTTAAATTTCTGACATTTATAACATGGAAAATCTCAATGGATATATAACAGAAAAGAACAAGATATGGGCTAAAAAAAATCCAACACATTAAACTTTTTGGTGTCCTTTCATCGAGGCAGATTTAAAATTTAAATTGTTTGTAGTTAGATCGTTGTTGCCTTTTGAACCTTTATTGACAAATTATAGTTGAATATCGTTATAACGTTTGTATATTTTTCCTATTATTAGTTATTATAATTTATTTTCGTTAGGAACTCCTTTTCTTAGAGAGTCAGTACCTTAAGACAGATTCTAACAATCATTATCGCCTACTTTGACTAATATTGTACATCCACCCTTATCCTTGTTTCTCTTTTATGTATCGTCGTTATTTATTATGTACTATTATTTATCGCGAATATTATTTTTATATATTATTTTTTCCAACATATCTGACATAACTAAATACATATGTATGTCTATGGCTCAACAGGCTTACAAGCATCATCAGAATTGACTAAGATATTATGCAGTATTTCAGAAGAGGATAAATAAAATTAATTAAATTCCAGAAATCTTCTGACTTTGGATTTTTATTTTCTCATTTATTTATTTTTCATATATATAAATATATCTTTTTTATTTTATTTTATTTTTATTCCTTTTAATCCTTGTTATTTTCTTCTTATCCTGTGAATCCCAACCCATATTGTATGACCATTGATTTAGTGACACGTCATGGATTGAATGATTCTCGGGAGCGAAGCTAGAGTGATCAGTTGAACTCAGTAATTTTTTATTTAATATGATTGTGTATTTATGTTAAGAAATTCGACTTACCTTTACTACTCTTAAAGGTAAATGATTAGTGGACGTTTAGATTGACTTATTATAAATGACTCTTAAGAGTTTTTTAGTTTATGAAGTGTTTCGATAACATAAAAAACACTTCTTTTAACTTGAAAAAGAAAAAAAAAACTAAAAGTCAAAAGTTAGGTATTTTCGATTGTCATTTTAAAAAACACATCCAAACACCCCCTTAAAAGTTGGATATTTTCGACGGGCGGATTATATTTTTGCCATTTTTAAAATTGTTAACTATAATAATTATCTTGTACATTTTGATAAATAAAGATATTCATATCTTTTTTATAATGTTTATTAAAGTGAAAATACCTAAGTGTTATATACATATTTTCTCTGTATTAATTCATGTGACACTATTAAAATTTTAAGTGACGTTTTTACATGCATTTTAAATATTTTCAAATATTTAAATTATATTTCACAAAAGTTTATCAATGGGAGAAAACACAACAAAATGTTAGGCCCAAATGTCCCATAGTGGTCCATATTTCCATCGCCAACGGAAATCGTGAGTAACACCTACCACAAGCAAAATGTCAGTTCCGGTGAACCACTCAGCAACAATAAGTGTACGAAAAATAAAAAAAAGGATGAATTATTATGTATAGATATGTGCGCGTGAGATTGAGCTTATTATATATGCTCATGCCTCACCACAACGGGAAATACAATGCGTGTTTTCGAAAAATCATATTCAAATACATCGGAATATTACTATCTTTTATCCTATTATTGGATCTTCGTACTTTCGTATCTAAAATTCTGTCCACGGTAATAATAAGATGGTTATTTTCTACCTAATCATCTCTCAATACTTTTTCGACCCTTTTATATTCAACTTCTCAGATCTCTTAAAATTAAACCCAACTTACCCGACCTGTTGAAGTTTTGACGGATTAATAACTCTCCCATTTATTAGTTCAACTCATCTCAATCCAATCCATTTCAACTCATTGAAAATTGGTTTGATATGCAACTCGATGACTCTTTTATCCAAATTATTTAAAACACTTTTTTTTAAAATTTGATATGTTTTATATAGACAGAATAAAGAAAAGTATAATTTAATTAAGTACTAAAATATTAAAAAAGAACAAATAAAATAAGGAAAACTTAGTAAAAATTGGATCGGGTTGGGTCTTGACCCGTTCTATAACCTATTACTCAACCCATTTTGGCCCAACCCAATTTTATCCAAGCAAATTTGGGTTGGGTCTTGACCCTTTTGTTGTCTTGACCCATTATGATTGGTCAAATTTGACCCAACCTGTCCAATTGCCACCCGTTGCACATGTTCAAATCATCTTAATCTCGTTTTGCTCATCTTATCCATCATGAGGTCACTCCCACTTTATTTCGTATATCCTCATTCCTAATCCGATCACTATTATTATGCCTACATATCTATCTTAACATCCTCATTTCCACCATTCATATTTTTAAATATGAGAGTTGTTCAATATCGAGTCCAATCGAGAATTTTTTTATTTTTAAATATGAGAGTTGTTCAATATCGAGTCCCATCGAGAATTTTTTTATTTTTAAATATGAGAGTTGTTCAATATCGAGTCCGAGAATATTTTTATTTCCCATTGATAGAGTTTGCAAAATAGTTTGGTCTTATAGGCCCAAAATATATAACTTGAATCTCCAAGTTCATTACTCTTCCAAAGGCCCATTTTGTTGAGTTATATACCAAACGCGCATTTCTATGCTTGCCTGATTCTTATTTACTAAATATGTTCATGTTCAAGTTCAAGTTACAACAAGCAAGTTGTAAATTGTGTTTAGATCAATCAACATTCGATTTGGGCTCAATAATCGAAATATATGACTTCTTTTTCTTGTCTCCTCATGAATCCAACGATTAGGTTCATGAAATTATGATTCCCGACAAAAGTAACTCTTTTTCATTCATGAACTATTAGACAATAAGCGACTTATAACTTATACTAATGACGTTTGGCTCACGCTAACCACAAGCACAATGTTCTAAAATTGTAAAACCAAAAATTTATGAAGATTCAAACTTTGGTCGGGAGTTCGATATTTTTTAGTTTAGAAATAAAATTTACAACGAATGTTCTAATAAAAAAAATTAATTAACTTTAAAAATTCTAATTGTGCCACATAATGACTTATTAGCATTAAATAGATTGAATAATAAAAATGTCCTTACAAAAATAAATTTTCATCAACCTTCTTAAATTGTTGTGAATTATAAGAAAACAACTTTTTATTAAAACAAATAAATAAATATAAAATATACTATATGATTAGTGGCTTTAACCATACTTAAATGATGTTAGTTAGTTCATATAAAGGATTGAAATGACTTAAAGTTTATTATAATTATGAATTCAACTCCAAAATAGTATTCAACCATGATTAAAGCTAACTTGCACGTATCTCAACTAATTTCACGAAATATTTATCATTTATCTCCAATAACAAAATATCAGATAACTCAAATAAAGTTTATAATAATAATAATAATAATATTTATTTTATTTTTAATAATAATAATGATATAGATTAATATCTTTTTCTTTTTCCCCATAATTCAAATTTACCATAAAAACAAAGTTACCAATGAAGACTTGTACAAAATGTCTCTCATAATAATATATAATTATTAGAAAAGGTAAAAGGCAAGGTGAAAAAGTACAAAAGGAATATTTTCAAAATATAAGTACTAACAATAAGACACCAAAGTATTTTGTTTGCAACTTATTTTTTAAACATAGAAAAAGACAGAAAAACAACTGTATTTTTAAAAATTCAATAATTTTGCCACCCACCAAGAGATCCAAAATATGAAAAAAACAATTTTCAATAAAATCCAACAATTAAATATATTTTTTTTCTCCATTTCAATTTATGTGAAACAGTAATATAATATTTCAAATACATTAATTTGACGCTCAATTGAATGACAGTTTATAAAAATGATCTTTTTAGGATATAATTTAAATTTTCTCTATACTTTTAAAAGTTACATAAACAAAATATCAGACTGTCGTTTCCTCGATCAATTCACTTAATAGAATTTTTAGACCATCGTAATTTATATAAAATAAAGTAAAACGAGGATCATTTACTAAACAGCTGAGCTAAGAAAATTTCCTAGTAGGACAAAGGGAGGCACCTAAATTCAAATATTTCAAAAGCATATATACAAATGAAACAATAATTCATTTGTTCTCTTCTTCTTCTTCTTTGAGATCTCTCTAAACTCACATTTCATTTTTCTTTTAACACAATGCCAACATCAATAATTAATCATCAATATTCAAGATTCAAAAAACCAAACAACAAAACCAACACAAATGTCTCAAATGAATCTAAAAACAAGAAGACATTTATGTCTATGAGCTTTGGAGGTCTAGGATGTAAGGGGAAATTAAAATCACCACCGGCGTCGACGCCTGAAGTTATTAGATCAGCAGCACAATGGGAGAGTAGTACTAAGCAAATGAGGAAAAATAGAAGGAGAAAAATGACTACATTGTCAACAAGTACTAGGAATTCAACTAATGTTGTTTGTTGTGCTCCTCCTGGTATTGGTTCTGCTTCTGATGTTGCTCCTAGGCCAAAAACAAGAGCAAATAACAAAGAGGTAAATGATTATTTGTTATCGATTTAAATTATATATACTGATCAGTGTAATGTACGTCCTTTGTTCCAAAATAAGTGTCGTTTTAGCTCATTTCAGGACCACTATAGTGTTTCTTGTGAGTTGACCACTAAAATAAGTGTCGTTTTAGCTCATTTAGGACCACTATAATGTTTCTTGTGAATTGGCCACTAAAATAAGTGTCGTTTTAGCTCATTTCAGGACCATTATAATGTTTCTTGTGAATTGAGCACTAGAATAAGTGTCGTTTTAGCTTATTTCAGTACCATTATATTAATGTTTCTTGTGAATTGAGCACTAAAATAAGTTCGTTTTAGCTCATTTTAGAACCATTATAATGTTTCTTGTGAATTGAGCACTATTAAGATGAAGTGATTTTGTTAAAATATAAGGGTATAGTTGGAAACAATTACTATTTTTGTCTCGAATTTGTAAAATGACACTTATTTTGGTACTTTTTTTCTAGCTAAAATGTCACTTATTTTGAGACAAAGGAAGTATATGTTATAGTAGGTTACTTACCAATGTATCATGGAAAGTTGTGCTCAAACTCTGTCACACAACGAGAAGCTGTCTACGAGTCATGGTTATTTGAGAAGGTACCCTAAATTAGGCGGTGAATTTCGTCCAAGGCTAAAAACAAGCGAGAGAAGTACTATAGCAGGAGGAAATTTGACTTCTTTTATAGTGTTATTTGTAGTTACCTTTTAGAGGACCTGATTGTGTAAGTAATTTATTTACATCGTCAAAGCATAGAACTTATATTCGTTTAATTTACGTCTATTGTAATTGACTTGTTTAGACAAAACGAACCTGTGAAAAGGAGTGACATTGTTCATAAAAATTTGAACTTTATGGATTCGAGTTCATAATTTTACCACATCTCGTTTGATTTACTTGATTCAAAATTGACTATTTGTATTTGTTTCGTAAATTTTCTTAACATGTATATAAGGTCTGAGCTAAAGTTACTGGCTTGGGATGAACTCGTAACATATACACTAGTTACTATCTATAGTTTCCATGTTGTAAATTTCTCTGTTTTTGTAACATCAAGTTCAACATAATGTGTGTGTTTTGGATTTAATGCATTTGAATAGCACTCTCGTTTCGCGAGGAGAACGATGAATGATGAAGCAATATCTAGGTCGCATACGTCTAATATAAGACATCAATTCCCTCGTTCTCATCATCGTCCTCATGTAAGTAAGGAAAACTTATCTGCACCTAATGTTTACACCAATCATGTCCTTATTTAGTATCGTAAAAGTTGTTTGTATGATCAAATTGTTGTTTTCGTTTGAGTATTGTAGATTATGATCCTCAGACAGAACTTGCAAGGGGATGATCAATATGGATCCTGGAGACTTGATGTAGATGATATGTCATACGAGGTTCGTGTATTGAATACACTGATAGTGTAAAAATTCTTTACGTTGACGATATATAAGTTGATTATCTTTTTCTTTTTGCAGCAATTGGTTGAATTAAGTGATAAGATTGGGTATGTGGGAACAGGTTTAGCAGAAGAGAAGATAGTTCAATGTATAAGAAAGTTTAAGCTCTCAACAACTGAAAAAGGATGGAGATGTACCATTTGCCAAGTGAGTTCACTAGTATACTTTCTTTTTCCTACTTTTTATGTTTTATCGAAGCGGTAGGAGTTGACGTCATGTGACCAGTAGGTCAGGTTGTATTCAAGTTG
The DNA here is from genome assembly GCA_038996855.1 of Solanum aculeatissimum. Classification (NCBI taxonomy): domain Eukaryota; kingdom Viridiplantae; phylum Streptophyta; class Magnoliopsida; order Solanales; family Solanaceae; genus Solanum; species Solanum aculeatissimum. The sequence goes on from JBCEWC010016953.1 coordinate 8,383, forward strand.
AGGAAATAATCTCTTGTATATAGTCAAAGTAAGGTTCCATACAATAGACCTGATATGTTCTGGCTTGGCCTTTCCTGGATCTTGCACATAGCGGGAGCTAAATGTATTGGGTACCTTTCTTTTAGCTTTTACACAATGATAAGAGTTGTTGTTTGCAAGTAGGAACAGTCTTTTGTAGAAATATAAGGTAAGGTTACATAAAATAGATCTGATATTTGTTCGAACCGTAATGAAAAGAGTAGTCATCGTGCGATCAGGTGATTAGAATTTAAATCATGAAAACAGTCTCTTGGAAAATGTAAAATAAGATTGTGTACAATCGACCTAGTGTAGTCCCTCCCTTTCCTAGACTCTGTATATAATGAAAATTTAGTGCACTAAGCTACTCTCATTTTCCCCCCTTTAAAATGCATCGATAAGAGTTGCCAACATGTGACTAGGAGGTTACAAAAATAACCTCTTGAAAGAATACAAAGTAAGATTACGTATAATAAATCCAACGTGATCTGGCCTTTTCCGATCCTTTACAGAGCGAAAACTTAGTGCATCGAACTATCTTTTTTCAATATTACTCACATTAACATTCTCATTTACAATTAAAATATCATCTTTGCAGGAAGGATACAAAGTTGATGATGAAATTGGAAAACTAGAATGTGGACACAACCATCACATTGAGTGCATAAAGAAATGGCTTATGCATAAAAATGCATGTCCTATTTGCAAAATTGTTGCTGTCAATGAAAATTAATCCTTGAAAAATGTTTAATCCAAAGTTTTCATTTCCTTTCTCTATTGTTTGCAAGATTTTGGATCTTCAATTTTCTTTTATCGAAACAACTTCTTGTCTCAGAGGCATGCAATAGACATGTGTGGTCCCATCCTTTTCAGAACTTCACACATAGCAAGAGCTTAATGCATCAAACTGTCTTTTTTTTTCTTTTTTTGCCCTATTGGTTTGTTAATTTTGGAAAATTGTATTGATAAGTTTGTTATCATGTTTGTAATTTGTGCATCATTTGAAATTCCTTATTAGTTTGCGTCGTATAGCCACTTTTCGAGTTATTATTTATAATATGGCCAAAATTTGTAAAATAGTTGAAAAATAATCATACCTTAAAAATGCAACGAAATAATTAAAATAATAGCTACTTTAATTTCAAGAATTTTTTTTCCCACAAAAATGTCGTTGAACGTGAGTGATTTTGAACTTTTGAGCTCGCTTGCTTCATGACAAAACTTCAAATTTAACGATTTTTTACCTTGAAAGTTTGCCAACGAGAGAAACGGGAGTCAAAGGTTCAAGATCATTGGATCTAATATCTTTAAAGAAGCAACGGTCATGTGCTACTTCTTTAAATTATAGCCATTTCTCAAGGAATGGTTATATTCTAAATAGCAGCACTAAAGTCTAAAAGGCTAAAAAGTAGATATATGTGTGAATCATCCCTCAAAAGTCAATGGTCCATAAAACAATTGGGCTTACCTACACCTCTCAGTTTTGGGCCTATTGGGCTTTGAAAATAAGAAGGAAGAATTACTTGGGCGAGTACTTTTTATTAAATAATTATTAATTTTAGCGATATTTTTTATTTATTATCATTTATAATAATATATATATGATAAATCAACACTTATATTAAAAATGAATTATGCATGCAATATAAATGTATCATAGATGATTAAAAATATATTGTTCTCGTTTGGTAAGAAATCGACACAATGCGTATTAAAGTGTGCAATAAATGTATTATCCATCAATAAAATTTGTATTATGTATGTTTTATAAATAGTTCTTTGTAATATGTATTAAAACTGTATTATAAACGTTCAACAAAAAGAAAGTTGTTATTGTTATAAATGATAAATATTTTTTTAATATAGTATATCTATGTAAAATACAAGTAAATCTTCTTAAAATATAAAATAATTTTTAAAATAAATAAATAAATAAAATACTTGCCATATATAATATGTAAAAATGATATAATAATATAAACTTTTATATGGTAGGGGTCATGGAAATGTTGGTTGGAAGTCCAAATCACCATGATAGTATCTATGCTACCAAGTCAATAAAAGTTAAACAAAGACATGAATATTTAATTATTGATAAAGATATTCACAAAATCCACAATGTTATTTTATTTTTTATATTCGATATCTGTATTTAAGATCGACTAGATTAAGATTTGGTCGAAAAGCTTTTGCACTGAGAATAAAGTGCTTCTTAACAAATATGACTATGTGTATAGGATTCGAATGTGATTTCTAATTAAGAATAAATGAATACTTATCATTTCATCATGATAGTTCGCGATGCACAAATAAAATCAGCTCTGATTGTAATGGAATGTGATAAGTATTCATTTATTTTTTATCAGAGATTTCGAGTTCGAGTTTTAAGTATGAAATCATCTTTCATAGGGAGCAATTTATGACCTAAATGAGTTGTTTCTAATATAAATTCAAATTTAATCAGATTTCAAAATAAATATCGAATATCGAACAAAAAAAAATAAAAATACCAAGAAAGTCAAATTTATCATAATTGCAATTCAAAGTTGTTGAAACAAAGGACAAAAGGAAATGGTGCTGGTTGTGCAATGGCAAGGAGTCAGCACAAGGACACTTGATGGTTAAGGTTAACAAAACGTCTGATCAGAGATAGATTCAGAATTTTTAATTTATCGATAGTTTAAATTTAAAACGTTATCACATCTTATTCATAAATATTTGATCGTACATTCACTTGTTATCATTATATGAGTGTATTTATGTGTTACAACTGATAACTTGTCTTATTTTAAAGATTAAAAATTCCATATTTTAAGAAATCTTATGATGGATTACTCGCCCTTTTTTCAAATGAAAATTCAAGAATATAAACAATTTACTACTAGAACACTCATTATTGAGTTTTGTTGTTTTTTAAAAAAAAAAAATTCAAATTTTAGCTTTATGATTTTGGTCCACCAAAATGAAAGTGGAATAACCATATGTTGAATTAGTAGGAATAAAATTTAGAAATTATAAATGTTAAATGTACAATTTGATGTTGACTAAACATGTGTATCTTTTTTTTAAGGAAAAGGAAAGATGGTGAACTATAATTGTAGTAGTATAGGTATAACTAATTGTTGTGAGATGGTTAAGATTTATTCAATTTTTAATTAGATATTTTGAATTCGAGTACTGAAAATAGAAAAAATCAAACTGAGAATGTCTTGTCTCAAAAACACGAATTAGATTTTGATTGAGAATTACTGGATGTGTTTGGTATGAAGAAAAATGTCTTTCTAAATAATATTTTTTGGAAAATAAGTGATTTATTTTATAATGTTTGATAAGTAAGAAAGAAAATATTATCCCTCGAACATTTATATGCTATCTACTATCTAGCAATATATTATAGAGAGGGATGAGAAGGAGGAGGGGGGGGGGGGGGTTCGGAGTTGGGGGTGGGGTGGACCGGAGGAGACAATAAATTTGAAATGTCACTTATTCAACTTGTTTTCTTTGCTTTTATTAGGGAAGTCATTTTTCTCATTTTTAAGAAATTTATTTTCCTGGAGAAAATATTTTCCAAAAACTTTCATGATTTCATCAACCAAAAAAAATGTTTATCTCCATACCAAACACACGTCCTACACAAAAAGCAAAACGAACTCCATGGTTTAATGCCAACATGAGTTATGGTGAGATAGTTATGATCTCGACAAACAAAAACTTACGAGTTCAAGCATCAGAAAATTGGAAAGATATCATATTGGGAGCATCGCCACCTCCAAAAAAGGATTTTGTAATACACAAATTCAAGCTTAGTCGAATTTCAATACAAATATATATCGGATTAAAAAGAAACAAACAAAAACTTATGAGATGATATCAACATTCATCCTTAATCAGATATCTCAACTTAGAGCTTCTCAGAATGAAAGAAGTTATGTGAATTTAAAACGTCAACCTCAAAAATAGATTATACTTTATATTATACGAATTTAGTCAAACTCAAATAAAAATAATACCGAGTGAAAAATAAAAAAAGGAAATCAAGTCAGAGTTGCCATTAATAAATACATAGACATGACTTGTTTAATGTTGGACCATTTTGTAATGTCATAAATTTTATTTTATTTTTTTAACATAAAATATAGTTTCCTCCAAAAGGGAAATTTTTTACCGACTCATATTTCAAATAAAGATCGCATGAAAAAAAATTAAGAAATATATAAAGAAATTAATTTTTTTTAATATCATTATAATTTTAAAATACATATATTATTAATACCTCTAGCATCCAATATTATTTATATCTTGTACTATTAATCAAATACTCCCTCCGTTCACAATTAGATGTCAAAAATTTCCTAATTTGGTTTTCATTTTTACTTGTCAATTTTTAGAA
>JBCEWC010016954.1:0-12790 GCA_038996855.1 Solanum aculeatissimum
TTGATGAAACTCAAATCTTGAATATTTTGAGATTGATCCACCAAAATTTACTCCAAATTCCAAAATAGCTCACCAAAATTAACAAAGTAATCAACACAATAATATTAATATTTTAGTATTAATAATAATAATATTTTATAATAGATACTTAGATAATAATTAATAGATAGTAATTAGTAGAGATAATTTAGAAATTGAGAGAATTGAAATTGGAGAGAATTTTTTATGGAAAAAAATTTAAAGGGTTGGGGGTATTTATAGTTGAAAAATGTAGGGGTTATTTAAATAAATAAAAAATTAATAAAAAATGGGAAAAGAGTCGTTGAAACGGCTCTATTTTTCTGGAAAATGGGGTTTGATCGTTGGGGGCCCCACACCCCAACGGTCCAATTAGATTTTTTTTAAATTTTTTTTTAATAGCTGAACCGGTAATACCAGACCAGAACCGGTAAATCGGTATTAACCGATAAAATTTCCCCTTCCCGTCCCGGTTCCACCTCTCGGTACCCATACCCGGTCCCCCCACCGGCACTCTACTGGACCGGAGTCGGAACCGGTACAAAACCGGCCGAACCGGACCGGTAGATGCCGGTTCCACTGCCACCTATAGCTAGAACACCAAAATAAGTTAATCCAGTCATGTAAAATATCAAAATACTTAACAAAATGACAAAAAATAAAAATAGACAAAAAGTGAACCTGAAGGAACCAGGTCTGCGACGCGGACCTGCTTTCAGATTCACGACCTAGCAAAGTTTTCTTTTTTGGTTTTTTTTATATATAACTTCCTAAAGCTAAGAAAAATTAAAACTAACAAAATAAATTTTAAAATATTTCACCACAAGTTTCCTCTTGTGTACTGTTTGATTTAACATCACGGCACGATGCAACATCACTGATCATCATCGGCCAACTCAATGGCCTCCTCTTTGCGTTCAACATCATCACCATAATAGTGCCTCACCCGTTGGATATTTACCAAGAACGTGGAAGTCTTGGTCCTATTCCATAGTTCAATCACACCATATGGCAGCATGTTTACCACTTCAAATGGTTCACACCATTTGGACCTCAACTTACCTGAAAAAAGTTTCAAATGAGAGTTGGAGAGGAGTACCTTTTATCCAGGCTCGAAGGTTCATCATATAATATGGCGATCATACCATCTTTTGGTCTTTTATTTGTATAACTTAACATTTTCGTGTGGTTGTAGCTTGAATTCCTCTAACTCTTGCAATTGCTCCATGTGTTTGCCCCCTATAAACTTTGGGTCTAGATTCAACTTCTTAATAGCCCAGTATTCTTGATGCTCGAGCTTGACAGGCAGGTGGCAAGCCTTACCAAAAACCATCCTATAAGGGGAGGTGCCGATAAGAGTCGTATATGTTTTTCTGTACACCCAGAAAGCCTCATCTAACTTGAGCACCCAATCCTTCCTCGTAGCATTCATAGTCTTTTGAAGGATTTTTTTCACTTTCCTATTGGACCCTTCAACCTGTCCGCTTGTTTGTGGGTGGTAAGTTATGGCCACCTTGTGCCTCACACCATATTTTGCCAACAAATTCTTCATTATCTGATTGATGAAGTGTGCCCCTCCATCACTTATTATTGCTCTCGAAGTACCAAACCTAGTGAAGATGTGCTTTCTCAAGAACTTGCTTACCACCTTTGAGTCATTAGTAGCCAAAGTTATTGCCTCTACCCATTTGGACACATAGTCCATAGGCACAAAAATATACTGGTTATCAAAGGATGATGGAAATGGTCCCATGAAGTCTATCCCCCTAACATCGAAGATCTCCACTTCAAGGATATTATTAAAAGTAATCTCATGCGTTCTGGAGATGGTTCCCGATCTCTAACAGGCATCACAGTTCCTAACAAAATTTGTATCATCCTTAAACAAAGTAGGCTAAAAGAAATCAGATTTAAATACCTTATGAGTCACTCTTCACCTTTGTGATGCCCTCCATATGGGCAAGCATAGCACCTTTCTGGCACTTGGCGATTCTCAATCTTTGGCACATATCTTCATATCGTTCTGCTTGACACTTGTTTGAAGAGATAAGGCTCATCCCAGATATAAAATCTCACCTTATGTGCCAAGGTTTTTCTTTGTTGGGTAAAAGATTCTGGTGGGAACACCCCACTCACCAAGAAGTTGACAATATTTGTATACCAAGGCAACTCAGATACTTGCAGTGCTAGGAGTTTCTCATCTAAAAATTCTTCTTTGATCCACCCTTGCTCCACAATATGGGTGTCACTCTACAACTTAGAAAAATGATCTGCAATATGATTCTCACACCCCTTGCAATCCCAAATTTATATGTTGAATTCTTGCAAGAGCAAGATCCACCAGATATGCCTAGGCTTGACATCCTTCTTGTTGAATAGGTACTTAAGGGGTACATGATCTGTGAACACATTCACCTTGGTACCTACAAGATATAATCAGAACTTGCCAAATACATATACCAAAGCCAATACCTCTTTTTTTGTAACCGTATAATTTGACTGAGTTGCATCCAAGGCTTTGTTGGCATAGTATATTGAGTGGAAGAATTTGTCCTTCCGCTTCCTTAGCACTACTCCCACTATTGTGTCATTACCATCACACATCAACTCAAATGGGAGCTCCCAGTTAGGAGCCATCAGGATTGGTGCTTCTACTAGCCTCTTCTTTAGTGTCTCAAAAGCCTGCATACATTGAGCATCAAAGTTCAATTTTACCTCTTTCTCCAACAAAGCACACATCGGCCTTGAGATCTTTGAGAAATCCTTGATGAATCTTTGGTAGAACCCAACATGAACCAGAAAGCTTCAAACTCCTATGACTGACAAGGGTGGAGGCAACTTCTCGATCACTTCTATCTTCGCTCTATTTACCTCCTACCTTTTCTTGGGCACCTTTTTGTCTATCACAATCCCTTCCTTTACTAGAAATGGCACTTTTTCTAGTTAAGGATGAGATTTGTCTCTTTACATCGATCTAACACCTTGTCTAGATTCTGCAAACATGCCTCAAATGATTCACCAAACACTTAAAAGTCATCCATAAATATCTCAACGAAGTCCTCCACCATATCATGGAATATAGCCCTCATGTACCTTTGGAAAGTGGTAGGTGCATTGCACAATCCAAAGGGCATCCTCTTGAATGCATAAGTTCCATATGGATAGGTGAAGATTGTCTTTTCTTGGTCCTCAGAGGCAATAATGATCTAATTTACCCTAAGTACCCATCTAAGAAATAGTAGTATTTGTCCCAGTAGTTTTTCCAGCATCTAATCAATGAAGGGCATTGGGTAGTGATCTTTCTATGTGGCATCATTCAATATACAATAGTCCATGCAGATTCGCCATCCAATGATTGTCATGGTAGATATGAGCTTATATTTGTCATTAATCACCACTGTCATTCCAACTTTCTTTGGGACACATTAAACTGGGCTTACCCACTTGCTGTTAAATATGAGGTAGATGATCCCAGCGTCCAGCCACTTGATGATTTCTTTTTTCACTAACTTTTTCATCACTGAATTTAACCGATGTTGTGGTTGGGCTACCGATTTGTGTCCTTCCTCCATGAAGATCATGTGCATGCAAAGGCCAGGGATTATACCATGAAGATATGTCATTTGCTAGCCTATGGCCTTTTTTCTCTTATTTAGCACTGTTACAGTTACTTTAACCTGTGCTGCAGAAAAAAAAAAGACAAGATTACTGGTAAAGTATTATTAACACCAAGAAAGACATACCTAAGGTGAGATGGGAGCAGCTAAAGTTCCAAATTAGGGGCTTTCTCAATGGAAGGTTTGGGTGGTGGACCTAAGACTCTATCCAAAAGCTCCACTAACTTCTTCAGCATGCTAACATTTGAGATGTCCAGCACATTGACTATATCTTCCGCTTCCATGTCTCTCTTTAGCTCTTGATTTAGAACTTTTTTGCTAGAGGGCCCTTGGCCTATACTTGGTGAACTATTACTTCTTCATCAATCACTGTGATAGTTGATAGTTCCTCATACACTGAAGGCAGCTTCAAGTCTTAGTAGACATCAAAAACCTCTACCTTAACATAAGCTCTCATAGTTAACCGTCCTGTTGCTACATCAATTAACGCCCTTCCTGTTGCCAAGAAAGGATGACCCAATATGAATGGGACCTCTGGGTCTGGCTCAAAATCTAGGATGACGAAGTCCACTAGGAATATGAGTGACCCCACTTGGACTAGGCATCTTCAATTATTCCATCCGGACTAGCTACCTAATGATTTGTTAGTTGAAGAAATATAGTTATTGGTTTTGGATCTCCAAGATCCAACTTCTTAAATATAGATCTGGGCATCAAGTTGATGCTTTCACCCAGATCACATAGTCCTCTTGCATTCAGATATTGTCTAATAATGACTTGGACTGTGAAACTCCCAAGATCCTTCAATTTGTTGGGGAGCTTTGATTTATTGAGGATCCTTGAGCTACACTCCTCTGTGAGTGCCATTGTCTCATAGTTTGTCAACCTACTCTTGTTGGCCACTATGTCCTTGACATATTTCACATACTTTTGGATACCCTACAAAACATCAATCAATAGTAAGTTAATGTGTACCTATTTTAGCAACCCGATGAACTTTTCAAAGCACTCCTCCTCTTTTTTATTTTTGAATTTCTGAGGGAATGGAGGAGGAGACTTTGCCCTTGGTTCAACCTCTACACTCTGAGTGTTGGGTTCACCAGCCTCAGCCTCTTTTGTTACACTTGGGTTGTCCCCTATTTTCTTCTTTGAGACCAACTCAGTCATCAGCGTGCCATTCCTGGTGCTCATTGCATTGATTTGCTTGGGATTAGGGCCTGTGTTACCCGGTAACCCTCCTTGTGGGCAAAAGTTTTGTACACTTGCTAGCTGCCTAAGATGTTTCTCCAAATTTTGAGTGGCAAGCTGGTTCTGGCAAATATCTCTACCGGTTTGGCCTGGTCTGCCATTATCTGTTTCGGCATGTCTTTAACTCTCATCCCTGCTGGCTTGGTTAACTGCTGATTAAACTAATTCCCCCCTCCTTGAGGTTTGTACTGAGATGTCCCTTAATGTTGTTGATTCCTACCCCAAGAGAAATTTGGATGGTTCCTCCAGCTCGGGTTGTATACATTTCCATAACCTTGATATCCTCCATCTCTATGTGCATTACCCATAAAGTTTATCAATTTTGGATTGGCACCACAATAATCAGACACATGCTCACTGCTGCCACACACCTCACACCAAGTAGGTTATTGTTGTAGGACCATAATCACTGGAACCTGTTGTTGTCCCAATGCCAAGTTGTTGAAGTGGGTGGTCAACATATTCTGCATTGCTGACACCTGAGCTAATAGTGTTGTCATTGCATCCATCTCTAACATACCTGCTTGTTTTTGTAGTGCATGTCTATTTTATCCACCGTTCTACTCAGGATTACCCTATGAAATATGATTAAGCAAGGTATACAACTCATAAGTCTTCTCTGATGCTTGGTCATCTGCAATAGAGTCAAGTAAAACCTTGGAGTTGGGTTCCATCCCTTTAATGAAAGTATGGACCAACACCTCGTTAGCTTGGTGGTGGTGAGGGAAATTAATCAGTAATGACTTGAACCTATCCTAAGCTTGGTACAAGTTCTCTTGGATTTTTTTTTAAACTTAGGATTTGTTGTCTTCCCAGATGTGAAAAATCTTATGAAGAACTTCCTCGCCAAGTCATCTCAAGAAGTGATAGAATTAGGTGGCTCAGATTTCAACCACCTCTTTTCTTCCCCAAATAGGGAGAAGGGAAACAAATCCAACTGCACATAATCTGATGACACTCCCAAGGGTGTGTAAGTGTCATCGAACTCTAAGAAATTTTTCAGATGCACTTGAGGATCCTCATGTGACAACCCAGTGAATTGATCGTTAGTGTGCAAGAGTTGCACTATATTTTGCTTTAACTTAAACCTCCCATTAGTAGGCAGTCTTTGGATGTTGTTGGTAACGTTTCTAGCCCATGGGATTTCCACATCTCTAACCGGTCCATCGACCAGTGGAGCAGGAGCCTATTCTACCACCTCGTCCCGTTCGTCTTGTTGAGCCAGGATGATTGGTGGTATTCGGTATAATAACTCTGCCCTCCTTTTGTGCTGACGAAAGTAAGGCTGTGGTTCTTCTAATGAATCAAGTTGGATTCCTGCAACAAAACACGGCTAATATCAAGTTTTCAACAATAGAACAATCAAGTAAAGAACTTTGACCATTAACCAAAAACTTAAATTCCCCAGTGACGGTGCCAAAAACGTGTTGCTTTCTAAGCACACGCAAATGTACGCGGTCAACTCAAGTAATATAATGGCTCTTTTAGAGCTGGGATATCTAACCAAGGGACTTTAATAAGGCGTCAGTTATTCTCAAAATACATAATAAATTGTGTATTATGCAAGAGATGAAATTGTTTACTACTTCCTATTAATTAACTAAAACAAAATTAATCAAGCAACTATTCAATTCTTTAACCGAAACTTTTCCAATAGAATGAAACTTCCAGGACTGCGGCCTTTGAGACATATTTTATATCCTATATCACTTTGGTTTTCAATGGGTCTTCTAATTACTGATTCACAGAGTTAAATTTACAATCATGGTCTTTCGACCTCTAATCATTTATTCTCATTGATAACCTAACTATATCGTTGAGCAGGGATAGGTGTGAACCAATGAAAATGCATTAAATCTATCTTGCTATGTTATTAACCAAGCAAGGTATATAGGTAGGTGTCACAAGTCTCCTATATATGAATCATTTTAGAACCCTAGAACAAACAAGCTCCCTGTATCTTGTGGTTTATCCCCTATTCATCTTTCAAATTCAAGGTAGACAACATATTTATTTCAAGGTTGGCCAGAAAATGAAATAATTATTAAAAAAATACTGGAGTAATTAATGTGAAAACCCATCTATAAATCAAATAAACATCATCTATAACATAGTATGTGGCTACAGTCCTAGAATTAGAAAAACTAGTCACTCATTGTTTGAATCACAAACCTAAATAGTTTTAAAAACATCTCATGAATGAAATTAAAAGAAGAAAAGGAGAAAGTTTAACCCCAGAATAGTGTTCTTCGACCTTGTCTTCTGTCCAACTAACGAATGATAATAATAATAATAATAATGTTCTAAAAATAACATATAAAGCCTAAAAATCCTATTTTTTTTATTTTTTCCCACTTAAACTCCATGTCCGCGATGCCGATTAGCTTGACCCATATTTTGACACTTTTTGAATTGTCATCATCCCAATTCGTGTCACCATAGTGTATTCTTCACTTTTTATACTCGGCTCACTTTGAATTGCCATCAAGCACCTCCGCGACGCGGAGGTGTTCCATCATAGTGTATTTTAGCCTTTCTTTGCTCTATTTCTCCGATTGTGTTCCCTCTTGTTTCTTGGTTATGAATTTGAACCTCCATTTTTCCTTAAGTCCTACAAAACACAACCAAAAGTGCTTCTCGGCCTAGGTTAGCTAGAAATAACAAAATCACAATGAAAACCACCTAGACTCTATGAACTTGTCCTCAAACTAGGTTATAAATATGAATAAATTTGGCTATTAGGTGTTTTGTTCTATTTGAAAAGCAAGATATTGAGACTTGTATTATTTTTCTTTCGAATTCTGTTAAAATAGTGGCTTGTACATGTGACTTCAATTTTTGGATGGTTTCAGACTGTGATTTTTATTCCTTATGCTTGTTCTTTCCTTTTTAGATTGTATTATTGTTTTAATTTCCATATTTCTTTATTATTTCCTGTTTGGACTGACTTGCCTCCGCGAGTTAATGGCAAGTGTCATCATACCCCATTTCAAGTTGTGACAATAAGACTCACAATTGATGATTTGTGCTCAATAAATTACTAACAAATTGAGTTAACCATCCGCGATAATTTATATGTCACACTAATAAAAAATTATGAAAGTGATGTGCACAAATTACTTCCCCAATATAAAAAAAATAAAAAAATAAAAAATTAGTCGTGCGTAACAGAGTATTATTAACAAATTTATATTTGAAAATAGTACATAAATTATTGAATAAATACTATTTTTCGGATATATAAATATCAAGATTAGGTATCCATATGCAACGCACGTGTGTTAAACTAGTATTCACTAAATTTGGTCAATTTACTTTTTAAAACGAGTCATCCGTCATTGCTTTATGAGGACCTTTTTTCGTTAAGGACAAGTTTTCTTTTGATTTTTGCATGACTAACAAATAACGATTTATCCTTTAATATATTATATATTATATATTATTTTTAATTGGCATTCTATCACTTCAACATTCACAGAATTTGTTCATTTACCCATTGAAATGAAAAATTATAACAAAAAAGAATGAATTAAAAGTGTGAAAAATGTGACGAGATTGTATATAAACTATGCAAAAGACTTCTGGTCGTTTCAATTCACATTAATATTTAGATCGTTTTTGACATTTTAAAAATATATATATAACTAGGTAATTAGCTCACGCTGCCCTCAGTCATAAGTAATCTAATTAAGTTTATAAATCTTAATATTAAAACTAACAAAATACTCTACAGTTATTAAGTTCTTTCTATATAGAAAATTTAGCTATGTCAATAACTTCTATTAATGTAATATTGTCAAAGTCCTAGTTATATTCAATAATATTTTTGGATTATAGCATTATTTCATGATATAATTGGCTTGTCAATAGTGTTTGAACTCCCTAGCTTGAATTTCAAATTACTACCCACAACTTAAAAACCAATTTAATATACTTTTTGTATTTGATATTATATTTATTTAATTATATTATATTATATTGACATCATATAATTTTTCACATTGAAGGCCTGTGACTTTTTTGAAAGGTTATGACTTTTTCAAGGAGTTGTGACTTTTTCAAGGAGTTGTGACTTTTTTGAAGGATTATTACTTTTCTGAAGGGTTGTGAATTTTGCAAAGAGTTGTGACTTTTTCGAAGGTTTGTGACTTTTCTAAAAACATTACTATAATATCTCAACTTAAAAATCATTTTTGTATATTTTAAAAGTGGTTAATTTTCCAAATTGAAGGATTGTGACATTTTCGAAGGTTGTGACTTTTTCGAAGAGTTATGAATTGTGACTTTTTCGAAAGGTTTTGAGTTTTTCATGGAGATGTGGCTTTTTCAAAAAATTGTGAATTTTTCAAGGAGTTATGACGTTTTCGAAGGGTTATGATTTTCAAAAGGGTTGTGACATTTTTGAAGGATTGTAATCTTTTCAAACGGTCTTTCAAAAGGTTGTGACTTTTCAAGTAGTTGTGACTTTTTCGAAAAGTTGTGCCTTTTTTGAAGGGTTATGACTTTTTGAAAGGGTTGTGGCTCTTTTGAAGGGTTGTGACTTTTGCAAAGGGTTGTTATTTTTCCAAATGGTTATAACTTTTTCAAAGGATTGGGACAGGCTAAAGTACCGTTTAATCAGAAACGATACCTTTTGAATTTTGTTAACGTCTATTGGGTTATTTAATTGATTCTTCAAATATTGAATTATTTTAAAAAATAAGAATTATGTGAGAGTGCCACGTAGACGGGCCTAACATTCTTTTATATATATATATATATATATATATATATAACATAACTAGGCAAACATATGATATGTAGTTACATTATACAACTATAGTTTGAAAAATTACAATTTATAGCTTTAGTTAGGGTTTTGTTGCTATAATTAGGGTTTTGTTACTATTTTTTTCTCGCCTCTCTTCCTCTCTCTCGCCTTTCTCCTCTCTCTCTCTCTGCAATTTCTAGCCAGAAATACAATTACATATGTATATCAGTTGCATATATACAACTATTTTGATAGATATACATAGTCAATTCGATAGATATACATATACAATTCACCTCTCTGCCCTTTCTCGCTCACCTCTCTCGATCTCGCTCGCCTCTCTTCTCCCTCTCCCAATATCACTTGTCAGATATACAAATACATATGTATATTAGTTACACATATACAATTATTCGACAGATATACATATACAATTTGACAAATATACATATACAATTTGCCTCTCTCCTCCCTCTCTCGATCTCTCTCGTATCTCTCCTCCCCTCCAGGTCATATAGTTGAGGTTATATCATGTAATTATGTAAAATATAGTTATTTGACCATATTAAGTTTCAAGCCTAAGCTATTTATGAAAATTCTCCTATATTCAATTCATTTATGGTCACATTTGTTTGCCAAAAAGTAGGGTTAGATGTCACCAAAAGAGGAGCTTAGCTTCAGCTATGAGACGCAAGCACATCTACCGATCTGTAGATACACCAGTTCCTGCAACAGCCGTGAACCAAATGAGAAGAAGCGCGAGTCAAGTGACCCAGAGGCAGAAGCAAGGGACTTACAGATCGATATTCAACGAGAAGTTGAGCCTTTTGTTCATGGTGGAAGGACTGATTCGACCATGATGGTGCATCATAGGGTACGCTGAAGAAATGGAAGAATCATCATCTTATCAACTTGGAGAAACAAACAGATGAAGAAAGAAGACACTTACAGCAGGACTAAGCTGAGAAAAAGGAAGAACACAAAGAGGAACCTCGTCATCCTTGCCTGAGACATGCTATGGAAAGCCATTGGACACTTCTAGAAGATGGAGAGCTTAGATTAGGAAAGGAAGTGTCGAAGCATTCTAGATTGGCCATAATTATAGGGTTTGTTTATTTATGGATTTTGGGCCCCCAATTATTGTACATGGACCATAAAAATTGTTTTTAATAAAAGGGCCATGAGCCCAAGATTTAATTAAATAAAAAAAAATTATTGTCACATTCAAAATGTGAAAGGGGGATTAATTTTCGAATTCAAAATATTAAGAATGTAAATGAGGTTTTACACTTTTACTCAAAGATTTTTATAACGAAGGTAATTGATTCCAATACAGCTAATCAAATGATATCTATAATTAGAGATAGATTCAGAATTTAAATTTTATAGATTCAATTTTAAAATTATTAATATTGAATCCATTATATTTTTAAAGTTATGAATTCAAATCTATCATTTATTATATTTTGATAAACTTGAACACATAAATTTATGTGTCGTATTAAATATTATGAATTCAAGTAAATCCGATAATGTTGCATAGGCCTCTCTACATACAACCAATCAATTTAACATGTCAACGAGGATTTGTTAAAGCAGTAAGATTAGGTGTCAAGCTTATCAAAATCCTATAATCTAATAACCTACTTAAAGTAGGATAGGATAATTTATAATTTAATTTGTATTACCTAAAAGATGAAATGATTTTATCTAATTAGGGAAAATTATCCAAGTGTTGTTCTTGAAATAATTTACTTTAATTAGTAACTTTTTCGTTTCAACTTATTTTTCTTACTTTCCTTTTTAGTATGCTATAATATTTAACAATTATAAAAAAGTATTATTATAAATCATATGTGCTCACATAAATTGGGACAAAAAATAATATATGTTATTTAAAATCTACATAAAAAATATTATAAATTACAGTAATTATTAATTCAAAATATTTAAAAAATTTATAATAATTTGATTGATAATCATAATTTCATCAGTGTCATATAAATTGAAACAGATAAAGTACATAAGCATCAGGTGTTGTGTGTGTTCTTATGTATATATACTAGAGATTTTAGCATGAGCTTAATATATTTTATTTTTTATTTTAATTTATGTGATAAAAAAGTTAGTTAAATTTTTAATATGATTTTTAGATACATTAAGTTGTTAATTGTGATTTATAGTAATTGTTTACGTAATTTTAAATAATATATGTTACTCCAACTCCACTAATTTATAGTTAAATTTTTCATATGAATTTTAGATACATTAAGTTGTTAATTGTGATTTATAGTAATTTTTACGTAATTTTAAATAATACATGTTACTTCAACTCCACTAATTTATGTGTCATTGATAGAATTCAAGAACCAACAAGGTTTCTAATGTCTTCTAAATTTTTTAATATTTAATTATTGTGATTTACTCCCTCCATCCCAAATTAATTTAGTTTTTCAGATTTTTTAATGTTCAAAATAGTTGAATTGTTCAAAGTTCAAGATAAATGGTTAAAACTTTTTTCATATTTGCCCTTTTATTTATTAAAATTTTATATTTTCTAGAAGATAAATTACACTATATATTTATGATTTCACAAAGGGCAATAGTGAAAAATATGGTTTAAATTTTATCGTTGAATATTTTTCTTAATATGTGTGCATGACTTCACAAATCAAGTTAAAATAGGACGGAGGAAGTATGATAAAATTTCAAATGTCAAATAATTTTTTATTTGTCTTTTAACTATTTTTAATTATTAGTTATTATGATTTATAGTATTGTTTTTACATATTGTTTTAATAATATATGTTACTTTCTTTGTTTTAATATATGTGGTATTGATAGAGTTTGAAGAATCTTTTAAATTTTTCATTTGTCTTTTAATTTTTAAGTTGTCCACTGTTGTGACATATTGTATTTTTTATGTCATTTTAAGTAATATATATTATTTTTTATCTCAATTTATCTGGTGCTAATACAATTCGAGAGTCAATCGATTTTTTTTTATGTCTTCTAAATATTTTAAGCTGCTAATTAATGTAATTTATAATATTTTTACCTAACTTTTAAATATCTATATCTATCTATACTATATTAAAAGTGTGAAGACCCTTAGAAATGTTGTTTGAACTTTTTGCCCTTCATTAAAAGACTATGT
>JBCEWC010016955.1:0-12789 GCA_038996855.1 Solanum aculeatissimum
TAGGAAATAAAATATGTCCTTGGAAAAATGGGTCCAACACTTAGAAAAAAAAATGAGGCTTATGAACAGTAAATTTGTTCTCTGGAAATTGCATTTCCTGCACAGATGGATTTTACGAAAATGGGAATAACGTCTTTGTCCGAACTCGAAATAAGGTGAAACAAAGTGCGTTGGGTATCTAACACAAAGGTATTTCCATGGATAATTTATGGGCCACCAATTATTTTTGTGCTAAGAGATATGACCCTCCAAAGTAGACCCTTGTAAAAGGATTCACTTGGAAATTTCAGATTTTGATACGGCTGCTCTAAAATTTGGGTTAGACCCATTTCCCACTCAATTTGACCCCCTAAGAAAGTATATGAAGTCGGATTTTCGAAAAACAAAATGGATTTTTAGATATATCTAAAACAGGTTTCCGGTAACTTCCTAAGCACATTTTTAGGAACTTTTTTGGTCGTTTCAGTGTCTCAACACCGTGATCTTTAGCTCTAACTATATGTTGATTCACCCCTTGGAAATTAACTTCTTAGCGCTAAGATATGAATTGAAATGACCCTTAGGCACATTTGAACTATCCTTCCACTATAATATTGGTTCACCTTGAAAATGAAACTTGACTACTCTAGTTCTACAATCTATGGAAGAATAACAAACATACAACCAATCCATGCAAAGATTGATGTCAAAATCTACCATATCTAACTCAACTTGATTATCTAAATTATCTTTATGGTAGATCGACACCGGACAAACTCTATAAACTCTTTGAGCTAGAATAGACTCATCAACTGGAGTGGAAACTCTGAAAGGCTCATTAAAACACTCAAAACCGATTTCAAACCTCATAGATACGTAGGGAGTCACAAAAGATAAAGTAGAACTTGAGTCTAGTAATTCCAAACATCATATTTAAAGACTTGGAGTATACCGTTGACAATATCTGGAAAATTCTCTTGATCTTGACGTCTGGCCATAACATATAGATAGTTTGTGGCCTCCCTTGTTGCTAAGGTACTACCCCTAAGAGACACCTTACCTTGTGGAACTGATATAGATAACTGAGCCTTATTACACCTAAAGCCCTATCTCATCTTTGGGAAATCCTTTAAAAAGTGCCCTACCTACATACACTTGTAGAAACCACTAGTGCTAATAAGGCACTCTTCGAGATGTTATCTATCAAACTTGCCATACGAGGGTTGGTAAGAGGGCCCTTGAGCGATACTCCCTTATGATTGGAACCCTAAGATCTGAAATTCTGCAACCTTTGTACACTCATGACCCTTAGTGTTGACGCATTGACAGATGACTGTAAAGCCTGGATGACTTGGGCTTAAAGGATGACCCACTCCCACTTGTTGCCTACATTTTGCTAGTCTCGTGGCTGGATGTCTTGGACTTTTTATTTCATTACTTCTCAAAATCCTTCAACTTCTCCTCCTCTACTTGTTGTACATAAGTCATTAGCCTAGATATTTCTATGTCCACTATCAACATATCTACCTTTCCCTCTTTGTTAGTCAATTGGGAGAGTCCATCTATGAACAAACTCATCCTGTTCCTCATATCCGCCATCATATCTGAAGCGTAGCGGGACAACTATGTGAACTTAACATTTGTGATGTGAACTCAACATTGGATGGCCTTAAGGTTACATAGCTATCCCCCTACACTTTGGATATGGTGGTGGATATGAGGAGTAGGATGAGTCTGTTCATAGCTGGGCTTTCTCGATTGACTACCAAGGAGGGTAGGGCAGCTATGCTGATAGGGACATAGATATAGACAAAATGATGACTTATGTGCAGCAGGTGGAGGTGAAAAGTTGAAGGATCGGGAGGAGTATCAAATCAAGAGGTTCATGACATCCATTTATGAGACTGATAAAAAGTGGGAAACCAGTGGGAGACAATCATCCTATTGGCCCAAGTCATCTAGTCCAGTATAGTCATCTTCCGGTGCAGCCACACCAAGGGTCAGGAGTGAATAGGGGTTGCAAAACTTTAAAGCTCAGAGTTTCCAATCATAAGAGAGTATGGCTCAAGGGCCCTGTAGCCACCTCTTATGTGGAAAGAGTGGTATGTCCAATCCCGGAGAGTGCCTCATTGGAACTGGCGATTTCTACAAGTATGGGTAGGAAGGGAACTTACAGAAGGATTGCCCAGTGATGACACAGAGGTTTAGGGGCAATAAGGCAAAGTCATCTACATCAGCTCCACAAGGTAAGGTAGCTTCTAAAGGTACAACCTCAGGAATAGGCAAGGCCACAAGCTGTTTGTATGTTATGGCCAACCATCAAGATTAGGAGAACTCGCCTGATGTTGTCATTGGTATGCTCAAAGTCTTTACACATAATGTTTTTTCATTAATAGACCTAGATGCCACTCTATCTTTCATGACTCCCTACATAGCTATGAAGTTTAAAATTAGTCCTGAGTGTCTTATTGAGCCTTTTTGTGTTTCCATTCTATTTGGTGAGTCTATTCTAGATCAAAGAGTCTATAGAGATTGTCTAGTGTCGATCTCCCATAAAGAAACTTTAGCTGATCAAATTGAGTTAGATATGGTAGATTTTAATATCATTCTTGACATAGACTGGCTTTATGCTTGTTATGATTTCATAGACTATAGAACAGAGTTGTAAAGTTTTACTTTCCATGTGAGCCAGTCATAGAGTGGAGGAGTAGTCCAACTGTACCTAACGGTCATTATATTTCATATCTTAGGGCCAAGAATTTAATTTCCAAGGGGGTTATCTACTATATAATTAGAGTCAAAGATCTCAGTGTCGATTTACCAACCCTTAAGTTAGTCCTAGTCATAAATGAATTTCCTAAAGTTTTTCCTAATGATCTACCAGGAGTCCCTCCGGACAGGGAGATAGACTTTGGGATGGATGTCCTTCTAGATACTCAACCTATATTGGTCCTACCATATAGAATGACCCCAACAGAGCTAAAAGATTTTAAAGTGTAGTTTAAAGATCTTTTAGATAAAGGTTTCATTAGACCTAGTGTCTCATCTTGGGGTGCTCTAGTTCTATTCGTGAGAAATAACAATGGTTTCCTTAGGATAGGCATGTACTACCATTAGTTAAATATGGTCACCATCAAGAATAGGTATACCCTTTCCAAAATTGATGATATGTTTGATTAGCTTTTGGGTGATACATGTTTCTCTAAGATAAACCTCAAATCAATTGAAATTTAGAGAAAGTGACATCCCAAAGACAGTCTTCAGAACCTACTATGGGTATTATGATTTCCTTATTATATCCTTTGGATTGAGTAAACTCCTGTAGCCTTAATGGACCTTACGAACCAAGTGTTTAGGCAATATCTAGACATTTTCATCATCGTGTTCATAGATGACATTCTAATATACTCCAAAAATGAGGAAGAGCATGCCGACCATCATAGAACCGTCCTCAAGATCCTCAAGGATCAGAGATTGTATGTTAACTTTTCAAAGTGTGAGTTTTGGTTGGCATCCATGGCATTTCTAAGCCACATTGTCTTTGAAGAGGGTATTCAAGTTTACTCTCAAAAGATTGAGGCACTGAAGAAATGGCCAAGACCCACTTCCCTAATGTAGATAAAGAGTTTCTTGGGGTTAGCGGGATATTATAAGTATTTTGTAGAGGAATTTTCATCTATATTAGCTCCACTGACTAGGTTGACCCATAAGAAGGTATAATTTCAATGATTGGAGCTTATGCAAGAAGAGGTTTTAGGAGTTAAAGACTAGACTGACCACAACTTTGGTTTTATCCAAACCTGAGGGAACAAACAATTTTGTTGTTTATTGTGATACATCTAGAGTTGGCCTTAGCTGTTATTGATGTAGAGAGGCAAGGTTATAGCATGTGCCTCCAGATAGTTCAATACCCATGAGAAGAATTACCCAACTCATGAGTTTGAGTTAGTTTCGGTGGTGTTCACACTCAAGATTTGGAGGTACCATCTCTATGGAGGACATGTTGACACATTCACAAATCATAAAAGTTTGCAGTATGTATTAAGTTAGAAAGAGTTGAACTTGAGGAAAAGGAGATGTCTGGAATCACTCAAGGGCTATGACATGTGTATTCTCTACCATCCAAGTAAAGCTAACCTTATTGTTGATGCTCTTAGCAGTCTATCTATGGAAAGTACAACACATATTGAGGAAGATAAAGAGTTAGCCAAAGAAGTTCACAAATTTGATCGTTTAGGGATACAACTGGTTGATACAAATGAGGTAGGTGTAACTATTTAGAATGGATCCGAGTCCTTATTAGTAGTAGAAGTATAGGAAAAGTAGGATCAAGATCCCATTCTTCTCCAATTTAAAGAAGATGTCCAGAAGCAGAAAGTATTAGTCTTTTTAAAAGGGGGAGATAGGGTATTGAGGTACCAAGGCAGGTTATGTATCCCTAGTGTTCATGACCTATGGGATAGGATTTTGATTAAGGCCCATAGAACCAAATACTCCATTCATTACGATTCGAAAAAGATGTAAAGTGATTTATTAGAGATTTATTGGTTGAATGACATGAGAGAGACATTGCAGAGTTTGTGTCCTAGTGCCTGAATTGTCAATAGGTTATCATGGAATATCAAAAGCCTTCTGGTGTGGCTCAGAATATAAATATTCCAGAGTGAAAGTGGGAGATGATCAATATGGATTTCATAAATGGGTTATCGTGGTCTCGTAGACAATAAAATTCCATCAGGGTGATGGTAGACAAATGACCAAGTCAGTTCACTTCTTATAGGTCAAGATGACTGATACTACTGAGGACTATGCCAAATTATACATTCAGAAGACTGTTAGATTACAAAATGTCCCACTATCCATCATCTACGATAGAAGAGCCCAATTCACATAAAAGTTTTTTTCTTTCTAAAAAGGGCTTGGCTCAAAGGTGAACCTTACCATGACCTTTCACCCTCAGAAAAATGGACACGTAGAGTGTACCATCCAAACCTTTGAGAACATATTGAGGGCATGTGTTTTGGACTTCAAGGGAAATTTGGATAATCATTTGTGACTCATTGTGTTTGCCTACAACAACAACTTTTATGATAGTATACAAATGGCTCCTTATAAGGCTCTTTTTGGGAGGAGACGTAGGACACCTATTGATTGGTTCGAGGTTGGTGAAGAGGGATTGATAGGGACTAATTGGTTCACCGGTCTATGAAAAAGGTCAAATTTATTCAAGGAAGGTTGAGGACCACCCAAAGACATTAGAAGTCTTACATAGATGTTAGAAGAGGGGCATAGAATTTGAGGTCGATGATTAGGTGTACCAAAGGTTTCACCAATGAAAGGCATTATAAGGTTTGGGAAGAAGGGAAAGCTTAGTATACGATATATTGTCCCTTATCAGATCATTAGGAGAATTGGTAACATTGCTTATGAGTAGGAATTACCATCAGAGTTAGATTTGATCCATCAAGTATTTCAAGTTTCAATTCTTAAGAAGTGCCTAGGAGATCCTTCTTTATTCATGCCTTTTGAAAGCATCAGAGGTAAAGATAGCTTGTCTTACTAGGAGATTTCGGTATATTTCCTTGACCGCCAAGTTCGTAAATTGAGGGCCAAGGAGATTGCTTCAGTTAAAGATTTATGGGGAATTTAGTCTACTAAGGAAGCTACTTGGGAAGCTAAGGAGGATATGAAAGCAAGGTACCCCTATCTATTCGTGTCTTCCAATGATGAGTTTGACGATAATATTCCTTATCCCTATCTTTGGGTTGATGAGTATCTTTGAGTTTGAGTAATTAACAATTTTGAATAAGTGATTGTTTGAGTACTTGAGTTGAGCTACATTCGTTCTTTGAGTCTATTCTTAGTTTGGCCTTTATTTAAGGATGAATGATCTCAAGAGGGAGATATTATAATACACTCTAATTATTTTAACTTAGACAAGTTCATAAAGCCCAAGGAGTGAATCTAATTTTTGTACCAGATAGGCATCTACAAATCGTATCTATGGCCCGTTAATCATTTCATGGACCGTAGATGGGGGCTCATTGGTCCTCTTTACAATTAATTTTTTTTGAAGTTGAAGGCCCTGTCCATGAGCCGTAGAACCTTCTACGACCCATAGACTAGGTCTTGTGGTTCCAAGCCTTGAGAAAACTAAGCCTCTGAATTAGACCAAAGTTGAACATGTCCCGATGTAGACATTGTTATTTTGTTAGTAGAGGTTTTGTAAACCGATCGTTATTTGGATTTTGATTCTTTATTAAAAGTTGAATTGGTTTTTCTCTTTTAAATTCCTTGAATATATATTAAAATGGGTCTTATTTTTCGTGGTGATATTAAACTAATATCAGTGTTGAATTATTTGGATTAAGTAGGTTGATTTATGCTCTCTAGCCTAATGGGACTCTGTGTGCCATGTCACGTCTAGGGTGGGGTTTCAGGTATGACATAGAATAAACAAAAAGAATCTCATTTCTCCTTCTAAATTAAACCTTGGTACCATATGGAAATGAAGAACTATTCTGCCCTCTTGATTTTTCATATGGCCAACAAAATAGAGATGAATATTCTTTAGTTCTTCGTATCAATAAAGATAAATTTAATTAAGTAAGAACCGACATTAAGAAAGTATTGAAATACATGAAATAAAGGTCATATAAAGTCTATCACTATTGACGAAGGAAGTTGATAATGTCTAACATCCTGTCAATGTTGTCTAAATATTTAAAATTAACACTAGTAAAAGAGTTGAATAACAACATAATTATATATTCTCCCTTTGAAATAAATTTATTACAAATGTAAACTGTAAATAATATAATTATAAATGTGTGTCATAGATCATAGATAAAAGAAGTGAAGCGTGGTAAAGAAAAACTCCCAAAATCATTAACTGACCTTAAAAGCGGCAAAGTTAGCAGAAATTTGATCCAGTGCCCGAAGTTTTCCAAAGGGACCACCAACAACTACAAAATTATAAGACTTATATTCATCATCTATGTCCAAAATATCAAAAAGAAAACCTAGATAATAAGCACGATTGTTTTGGAAAAAGAAGTGGTTATTCTTTATAATTTTATTTAAGAAAATTAAGTTGGTGCTTGGAGTAATATGCACTTTGCTTCTTAAAATCTTTGGATTTTCAAGTTTTTGGTATTTGCTCCAATTTTTCCCATCATATTTCTTGACTTTGTAAAGAAATGTTTTCTTTCGATGCACTTATAACCAACTCAGACTGTATTGATACATTATGAGGATATTATATTGAATAATAGTTCAATAATATGCATTACATTCTTGAATTTTTGGTCCGTGATATGTCAATGTGGTCCTTTTCCATAATAATAGTTTTTGAAGTTTTACGATGTTAATAAGCATATTTGATTAAGCTTTCAAAATCAATTTATTTTAAAAACTGATTTTTGGTAGAGATATTTTTTGGAAAAAATATACTTCTGAAAAATCATAATTTATGGTTAGCTATCTTTCTATCTTCTACTACTACTTAAAAATGCTTTTCTACGTTTCTCTCTAGGTGGCAGGAACAAAATTTTGACAAATCCAAATTGTATTTGCCATTGGAGAAACCTCAATTGCAGAATGAGTGACAAAGTAATAAATCCATATAAGAATTCATTTCATATATATGCTAGATTGAAATGTATGAAATTACAACATGTCCAACTTCATAAACTCAAACACATGCTTACCAAAAAAGAAAAAGTTCAAGTCAACCACAAACTACAATCTAAAAGTCATTTGTTCAATTAGGAAATTAAATATTTTAAAATTATTTTTCAAAGAGAGTGACATGTTCTTTAAAATCACCAATAGCCTAGATTTTAAAAAGTACAAAGTAAATTAAAGTTGGTATTCTTATAAAGAGTTGGTTATAGTACTCTCTATAAGAGTGTGCGATAATTATCATAGCCTCTTACATGACTCTAGAATGTAAAACTAAAAGTAGAGAGCTCTAAATAACATATTTAGCTCCAGGTTAACAATTAGAGGCATAAGGACCAACCTTGATAAGAAATTACACCATTACTGTCCATTGGCATAATTGATTGAGCATTCGGAGGATTGTTTGTTTTCTTAGCAACACAAGTTAATTTTGGCATAGAATCTGTAAGTATTTCCTAAAATCAAATAAAATAAGAGAATCATAAAAAAAATATTTATTATTCTAAATTGCCCTAAAATGTACAATTAAATAAATTAGATTTTTTTTAATAATAAATAAGGATGCTACAGTCACAAATTTATTTCATTTGTTTTAAAGTTGTAAACTAAACAAGCTAATCATCCATTAGTTTAAATTCAACTAGACATATGCAACATTTGAAGGATACTAAGTGGGCTTATTATTAAAGGGATTAGCTAAAAAACTCATGTCATCTATTTAGCAAGACCTTCTTTGTGAGTCTCCTCAAGTTCATTAAAGGCTTAACTTCGATAATAACAAAAGATAATGATTACCAAAAACATAAAGGCTTAACTTCGATAATGTGTGTAAGCGCATTGACCATATGCCTATAAAGTTGTTTGCTTCAAAATTTCAATCATATTAAAGTTTCCCAAATGATGTGGATCTCACATCAAAAGAAGAAATTAGATTAAAAAAGTTAAAAAAAGAATGATGTCAAAATATAAAATCAATGAGTTTTCCGTAATGAGATCAACATTGATCATGATTATACATAGATAGTCTAAATAAGGAATAGATGCGCCTCAGTTAAATCTCCGTCATTGCCCCATTGGGGAGTATGGCTGCCTATGGATGTAAATTGAAGTAGTGAAAATGCATCCATCAAAGAGAAACTTACTTAATGAATTAGAAAGGTAAGTGTTGCAATTAGAAAACATACCTTATTGTCTATATATTTATTTAAAGTATGAGCTCTTCCTTGCCTCTTGATATTCTCCTTCAATAGAGAAAAGAAAAAAAAGAAGGAAAAAGAGCGGTTAAACATAGATAATATGCATAACTTGAGAAAACAATTGATTTATCTCTAAAAGAAGGCATTGTAGAATCTTCCTACTTCTCAAACCAAATCATTGCAAGAATACAATATACATTAATTTTCATCCTTATATCCACATAGAACTTTGTTCATCATGTAGTTTACATTTAAATTGGCAGTCAAATTTTTTTAAAATGTTGAAAGAAACCACATTCAAGGAAGACAGGACTTGGTAACTTAAGTTGAAGGTTTGTGCAAGGCAATTCAAGTGAAACATACTACTTCCAATGATTTGTACCTTAAGTTGAAGGTTCCGTTTTTTTTATGGAGATTATTTGCTTCTAATTGAGTTGTTCAATATTGTATTTCACTGTAAAGAATTCATTATTCACTACATTCCAGTTTCGTCTGTCATTTATGATAGTAGAAAAATTTTGTTTAGCCACTCTCTTAATATCTCAACAAAAAAATACTTTTGAACTTTTACGTTCCGCAATCAACCACTTTTGAAAGCCTTACATTAAGTTGTCAATACTTTTACGAACCACAATGTCATAAGGAATGTCTATTTTCTCCATCCATTCAAAAATTTTGATAGTAATTACCAAAAGAACACTTTTCATCAATACCTTTCCTAAGTCCCTCGCTCCCCAAAAACACAAATTACACTCCACTAATTATTTGGTCAGCCTTAAGAAAACATCTCTCAATCTTGGACATTCCTAAGCTTCACATCATCTGAGTATGTTATTGTACCTAAACTCCGAATCAAGACAAGCAACATAATTATGTACTGAAAAAGATCTTTCAAGTCAATATTGCACCAAATCCTTCTTTTGATGTTTATTTCCTAAGGAACATGTTAAAAAAAAATGCAATACAACTAATACCAACATCTCAACTATGGAGAGGCAAAAAAGTATGTTTGAAATGTTAAAAGTACTTGTGATAACAACAGATTGACAATAAACCTTTCATGAAATGACTAAGAAATAGATGAATAATATTTGTTCATCTATATGTCACACCTTTAAAACATGATTTCTTATGAAATCTTGTAATTTTCTACCATTTACTTATACTTGCTATTGATGATAATCACTGTCAGAGTAAACTTGTTACTTTTTTTAAAAAATTAACTATTTATTTTTATTATAACACAAAAGGGTACGATGAAAAGGTGATAACAAGGGATTTTCATGATCAACCTTTATACAATAATTTTAAAATTTTAGAAAACAATTTGTTTGCTCCTTCTGTGTTCTCTCTCTTTTTCTGTTTCTATCCTTAATTTGAGCAACCAACACCAATTGATTTTCAAAGACCTCACGGTGAACAAATAAAAATTTTCTAGATACATTTGATTTTTAATTGCTTCAAATTGAGATTTGTTTCCATCTTAGCAACTAAAAGTTCATTTCACCATAAACCATATGTATCTATGATTTAATAAATTTTAGATACTAGTATTTCCACCTACTCTCTCCTCTAGGGTGACGCAAACCCTAAATATAGAAATTTGATGTAAGAGAAGCCTAACAACTAATAAATCATAAAACATCAATATTTTCCATTACATGACATCATGATAAACTATACAATGTTAAAATCTCTAATCAACAAAAAATAACAATTCACAAATAAAAGCTACAGAGCTAAGCAAACATATAAATACTTGATGAGCAATTCCTCAAAAATGGAATGTTTCTCCAGAGTTCAATTGACGTTGAGGAATGCACTGTTCTTGAGTGTCACCAGCAAAGTACCACAAATATCAATTCTTCCTTTGTTTGTGAAAATACCTCTGACCAAAATGAGGAAACATATGTTTGTGTGTATATCTATTTGAAGTGTTATTTAGTGCTAAATTTAGAAAAAAATACTGAGTGAATCTTTGATCAAATATTTACTTAAAATGTGATTAGCCGGTTATAAGTACTTATTTGGCTTTTCACTTTTCTTTACTCCCATCTAATAATATATCATAACAGATTTTCCTTCCTTTTTTATGTTAGTTTCTCTAGACACAATTAAATTTAAACTTTGTTGTAACCTGTTTCTATAAGTTCACTCATAATAATTGTTTGAGCACATGGGAAAAATGCATACCAATAAGTTCAATAGCTAAGCTTTAAATCAAAATATTCTTAATATCTAATTAAGGATGAATGAGTACTTACTACTTAATGTCAAATATAATTATGTTATTTTGTGTTCACATGAATCATGTAATTTTGGGAGCATGAACTTATAGAGTCAAAACACAGTGAAAAACTAAATTAAAATGTACCTTCATCCAGATGTTCAAGTGTAAAAAGAATCACCTTTCATCTAACATTAACTTGTTGTAATGACCTTAATGGTCATTTTTGACAATTGCAGAAAGATTACCATTTTACTCCCATTAGTAGCCTCAAGTCACGTTTGGTCAATTTTTGTGATTTGTTTTAGTGTCTCATTGAAAAGTTGAAGGATATGGAAGTCTTTGAGTTTTAAAGACTTGAGTTATTCTAAACGTGAATTTTGGTACCATTTGAGGTTTTGAGGCTCGAGATGGGATTCTTCCAATTCCATCAGATCTAAAATGTGAAAGTTGACTAGAAGCATCATCATTTTAAGAATTGAGGAAGTTTTGTTGATATGAGGTCCTAAGTTGAAAATTTGAGTTAAAACGAAAGAAGGTTTGACTTTGGTCAATCAATCACATTTGGATGTTCAGAGTCATTGGATTCAAGAGGTGATTTTAGTCCTTGGAGAGGTTTCATCATATTTTTGGGGAGTTTTGATGGAAATTTGTTCTTTTGGGCCTTACAACTAGTTTAGTTGCAACTTAAATGATTTTGGATCAATGAAAACGTCGTATTTAATTTTTTATGGTTCCATTAAGTCTGAAACGCAAAATTTAGTAGGATTGCATCTATGGTTTGTGTGTGTGTGTGTTGGGGGGGGGGGTTGAATGAATCCCAAGGGTCCGATTGGAGACTTAGCATATTTTCACAAATCTAATATCTGGTACAAACACTTTACTTAGCGCATTTGCGGTGCCTTTTCTCAAATTTGCGATAAGCATCACTCTCTTTCTCACGATCGAGATGCATTGTTCCTTTGTCCCTCGCGATTGCGACCCCAACTCCACCATCACGATGCATACTATTGCTGTCCTCCATGATCATTGTGGATAATCATCCGAGATCACAAATATCATTCGCAAACATTAATAGTGTTAATTCGAGAAAACACCCATTTTCATCCTTTTTGAGTTCTTGAAGCTTGGGTGGGCGATTTGTGAAGAAATGTTCGAGGGAGTTCATTGGGGTAAGTATTTTTGACCTAAACTTGGTATTTCCATTAATTTCATTATGATTTCAACTCCTAATTTATAGTTTCAAAGACCAAATTTCTTGGTTTCTTCCTTAAGTTGAAGTTGAGAAAAATGGTGATTTCTAACTTGATTTCAACTCCACATTATGAGATTTTCAACCATGAGTTCCTTGTGGATTGTGATTTTACAATAAAATTCCAAATTTAGCACTTTCAAATTTTAAACAATTTTTACCTCCAGAGCTTATATCTTGCAATATGGGTAAGCATTGGGCTTCTTTTGACACGTTCTTTCAATTATTGATAATGGGTTATCTTTTTAGAGGTTGAATTTGTGACAACCCTCGTGAGAGGATGTCACTACTGTAAATTCTAGGCTTACATAATACTTGCAAAATATTAAGAGTTTAATACGCGACATATTAATTATAACTGAATAATGAATTTATAATAATTTAAACCAATATCTTGCGAGATTTGTTTTCTACATTACCCATACTACTACAGTACATGCTACAAATTATTA
>JBCEWC010016956.1:0-12789 GCA_038996855.1 Solanum aculeatissimum
GATGGCTTGATCGAGGGTCTTCGGGTCCTCTTTCGCCATGTCACATCTAGGCCCCCTATTCGGGTCGTGACAGGGAGATAATGTAACACCCGATAATTACCCTAGATGAGAGACGCTTGCGTAATGTATCTTTCTAAACTTTTTGGCAAATTTGAGGTTGTAATCGCGATCAACACGAAAAATTATGTGGGAAAATGGTCTTGGTTGATTTTTAGAGCAACCAAATCAAAAGATAAATTTTCGGAGCAAAAATGCAAATTCAAAAAAGTGTGCGATATGTCCGCGTCGCATACTTGTCGCGGACTTGCACTTAGTCAACATTGTTATTTATCTCTATTTTTATTTTTTTGTATTTTTTGGCCTCATCTTTATCCCAAGAAATCTAATATATATATATATATATATATATATATATATTTATATATTAGTCATTTTACAAAATCATCTATCTTTCGTTATTGGTTTGATTTAGATTTGCTCTAATAGTTGAGTCAGTTCTATATGTACCATTATTGCTATATTTTAGATTTGTTCTAATGATTATGCATATTCTATTTCATTCTAATAACTTCCTCTAAAGTCTATCTTTATTTTATGTTTATAAGCCAACAGAAGTTGGACGAACTCTACATTAAGATCTTGTACGAAAAGTAGCGTAGAAATACAATGAAGGGTAATTTTGGTATTTTGTCTTAATTAATTATTTTCATAATTATATCCATGAAAACACGTGTCCTTTTTGCTTCAATGAGAAATACGTGTTCGTTCTTCTTCTTCAAGGTTAGAGATTGATTTTCTATATTATAAGCAATTATATTGATTTTCTCATCTTTCTCATTTCACAATAAACTGAACTATTGTATCAAACTAATAGTATTTATTTAATTTTGTTTACATGAATATTGTATGTATTTATTGACAAATAATATTTATAAATAATTTTTAAATTGACACGGTACATGCATGCAAAACACGTACACTGAACTAGTAATAATAAATGGTGAAATTAACAAGTTTGAAGTTCAATTACATCTCAGTTATTGATGGAAGCTAATTTTTTTTTTCTAAAAGTGTAAAAACTCAATATTACATCCTATAATTCAAATAGTATAATATTTAACAAATCAAAAAAATTTTACTAAACCACAATTATAAATTAATTACTACACTATTGAAAGATTTCATTTCAATCATAAATTGATTACTGATACCTACTTCATAAGAAAGTAAATAATGATACCACTTTTTTCAAGTTAGAGAATATCTACTTTTAGATCTTCATTAATGCATTTTACCTTTAAATTGTTAGTCAAAATTCAACAATTAAGACTTTACAATAAGAATAAAGGGGCTCCTTGAGTAAATCATGGAAAACACACACATTGCACTATAAGCGCACATATACTATTTTGGGTTATAACCCAAACGGTACACTGTGGATGCATGATTTCGTTGTTCCATTTGTCTTGATAGTTAATACACATAATCAACATGCCAATATCATGTAACCCATTTCCTCCCTTTTCCAGTCTGATAGAAAAAGGTTTGTGTTGTGTATCGTAAGTCTTCATTTTTCAACTTCCGTTACTTATTTTAGCCCATTTCCTTGAAGAACCCTCGACACTATCGCTCGGTAGGATTTGATGATCGGTGAATTGGGTCTTGTCGGTAGAAACATGTCAATTCGCTTCAAATTCAAATGTTGTGCAAACTTTGATTCTATTGATATAGATGGTCGGGCTTCTCTCTCTTTACGGGAACTGAGGTTGATGATCGCCCGCCAGAAGAAACTCAACATTGGTCAGGACTTTGATGTCATTTTCTTCGATGCCATCTTCGGACAAGGTGCTTCAATCCTTTAGATTTTATTCCTTCTGTTTTTGTGTTTTGTTTTAGTCCTACGTCTTCTATGTAAGTGTCTGTGTGGATATACATATATGTTTCTCAAGTTTTTGTTAATTTAAAACTACATATATCTATGTATAGGGTAGTATGTATATACTCATATCTTTTTTATTTTTAATCTGTGTATGAAATAGATAGATAGATATAAATAGAATGAGATAGATTGATAGATTGGTTGATGTCATTTTCTTCGATGCCCTCTCTGGACAAGGTGCTTCTATATATAGAGAGATAAACATAGATTGATAGAGAGAGAAGTTTCCTGAAATTTAATGATTTTATAATTTTTCTTTACTGATCGGGGTGACATATATCTCTGCATTTCTATATATGTGTTTTCATGTGTGTTTTTGCTGTCATTTAATCCACTAGAGTTTGCACAAAGTCTGAAACTTATCTTAATTTTGAGCTAAATTCCTTATGTTTGTCATTGCAGAGTATGATGACGAAAATTTTCAAATTGAGTGTGGGTCAAGTGTAATTCTCAAGAGAGTTCCTCCTGGAATGATGCCTTCAACTGTTAAGTGAGTTCTTATTACTTGCAAATGCAAAATCCTGTTGAGGACTTTTACTACAATATGTCTTATTAGGTATTAGTTCAATTGAACTCCTTTCATAACTTACATTCTTTCATCTTTTGCTGTAAAAGTGTGATTATGAGGTTTTCCATGCAATGACTTATGGGTATGTATTGGATGGGCTTTATACTATGAATGTCAACGAAAAGGGACATTAGTTTGTATGCAAACATGATTTGTTATTACTACTTAATAGAAAAAGCACATTTGTTTTTACACAAACTTAATTAGCTAATACTTAATAGAAGAGATGGATGATGTGATGTGCCCAACGGTGTGTCCTAGTGTTCAATGAAGTGTGTTGAGAACTATGAGGGCTCAGGTTCCAATCTTGTGGATGCTGAGGCACTTGGTGGTTTTTTTCCATTTGTCCAATCTTTGGCAGACAAAGTTTACTCGATACCTGTACTGGTGGGAGAAAGAAGCTATCTTGTCGAGTTAGTCAAGATGCATGTAAGCTCGTCGGAGCACCAAAAGTTATAAGTAAAAGGAGCTGGTTGACATGGAGCATGGATACAATTGATGGTGGTCATGATCATGATATGAAGTGATATGGTGTAAAAAGGAATTGGTGCAGTCATGAAGGTTGGTGCTAGGAACACCCCTGCATTGTAAGTACCAGTAATAAAAGACCCCACTAGCACCTGTCATAGTTTTTCTTGATAGTGTATGTGCTATTTGCAAAGTTGGATGGGATGCAATTTTCTATTGGTCAGAACGTGGTGAAATAGAATACTTCCTATAGCTGCATTTTTTAAGTACAATTGCTAAGGATTTGTCTTGAATGCTTAGGAATTATTACTAGAAGTTTAATTGCTTTATCAATGATTCTAGTGATGTGACGTCAAAGGATTGTCCGGGGCATGCTTAAATCCCGAAGTTAGGTTTATAATAGGCTGTGTGATTTGCCTCACTTACATGATAGTAATACCACGACGCTATTGCATACTCTTCATTGCTTGTAGGATTTGTCTTGAAGAAGGCGATAACCCCTGACAACCATGTGGTAGGATCAAACGCTTATCATTATGCCAAAAGTTATAACTGATAGAAAAGGTGCAACTTTATTTCTTAACCAAGTTCACCATGCAAGCGCCATGTTCGATCATGAGACCGACCCGGGCTACCCCAGCCCCCTCATGGGCCTTGCCATAGGCAGGATATTAGCATTACCTAACAATCCTCCTCCCAACACCTGCCTCATCCAGCATATTGCTTGTGAGAATTGAACCCATGACCTTGCCTCTGATACCACTTGTTAAGATCAAGCGCTTACCATTATGCCAAAAGCTATAGCTGATAGCAAAGATGAAACTTTATTTCTTAATCAAGTCCACCAGGAAACGCCTCGTTTGATCATGACTCCAATCCAGGTTACCCAGCACCCTCATGGGCCTTTCCATAGGCAGGATGTTGGCATTACCCAATACTGTGGGAGTGCGAAACAAGACAATAATGTTTTACCTTATGCAACTTTTCCAACTTTTTTCTCTTAAGTAATTGCTGGATAAGTCCCAACTTGCAGAAGTGTGGTTGAACTTATTTATAGTAATTATTAGATTGAATCTAAGTTGGTGATGCTTTTAAATATTCTACCTGATATGGAAATTCTAATTTCAGTCTGTCACAAAAATTGGTATAAACTGCGCTTTTTCCTGGTGTTCACAAAGATATTCCATCTTTATCCTTTTGTGTGATAAGGTTTTTCTTTGACCATACTTGCTGAATAGATTCTGTCTTGTGCAATATGTTTATGTTGTTGGTCATGATTCTTATGCTTCCTGGAATGATGTATTTGTCTAGATACTGAGGTCCTTTTATAATGATGTGTCATTTCAGTTTGTTTCTGCTTTCTGAAGTCTCTCATATGACTTGACACAGTAACAGACCATCAATTGGTACCATGAAGAATTTAGGGTTGAAAGATGTTGATCGTATTAATCATGTGGTAAGTGTGGTTACAATTTTTACTTGCCGCACTCATGCTATCTGTTACTTTTTCCCTTTTAGATAGTCACTTGGTAACCCAAAGCTTGTTGTGCACGAGTTGTCTAATATACTGCATATATTACAGGATGGGCAAGTCAATGAGTTTCATGACTTTGGTGCTGACATTTGTCCGGTGGCTGAGGGAATATTTCCCAACATTGATGTAGGATTTGGTCATAAGAACTGCTGGAACTTTGAGAAAGAGAGCCTCTTAGGTCTGAGCTATATTTTTTCTGACTTACTCTTTTAATTTGGAGTAAGTTTCTGTTCAACAAAAAGAGTATACCTCTGGTTCATTGAGTAACATTAGTAAGGATTAGCCACCCCCGTAATCCACCACCAACAAATGTATTAAAAATCAAATAGAAGCAGCTTGGAAACCTACTGTTTCACATATATGTTTCTGTGTACTATTTCAGCCATGCTGCATAAGTAACTGCTAGTCAGTGGATTACTTATGCTTTATAATTAAATAATGTTGAACGGAAAAGGAAGAAGAATGCGAGCTTTTATAATCAATGTGTTACATTATTTATTTTTGGGTTATTTTTGATTGTTCTGAGCCTCATTTGAACTCATTTTTTGGCTATAGGCTTGAGGTGGTGTAGAGATCATTTTATGACGTAGAGATCATCTTCCAAAACTTTTTGTGTTATTGTTTCTGGTCATGTGATATCTCCAATAGTCTGTCGATTTCCTAAAATCTGATTTGATTTGCCCTTTCGTGTGTGTGCTGCATAGAGGGCACACTCTGGGTAGGGGTAGTGCTGCATCGTTAGTCCCAGATAGGGAGCATCCCTAGAGGTCATTGAGTAGAGACTGCATGCCCTCAAGTTTTGACAATTGGATAGGAAGAATATGGGCCTTGAGATTGTGGGAGCCCCAGAGATAGGCTTTGCAATCAGTTACTTGTCTGGCAGTGACTGTGTATGGAACTATGGGATATGCTGTTGAGGTTGGGACTCTTTAACATTGATACCTTTATGTTAGCTGTTGTTTAAAGGTTGTGTGGGTTGTGAATACTTCTGATAAAGATTATACATGCAGGAGAGGTTGTGACTGAGGTAATACTAAGCATTGATGCTCTTTGTATATCCATATTTGATTATTTGACCGATGGTCTTACCCATTGGGATTCTTGATGTGGATGAGTATGTTATACCTGGTGGGATTCTGAGTAACTGTCACTTATGTTATGACTGTACCCTGTCAGGGGCTAAATGTAAGCTAAAACCCTATGATTTAAACATATGATCCTTTTGCTGCTTGACTACTGGAGTGGGTAGTCTGATACGAGAGTTACATAGTATCTGAGGGGTTGGCTATCTATTATACCCTTGCCTGCACCTTGTGCCTCTATGGTTGTGATCTTGTTGTGATGATTTTGTTGATATGTTGTTCTCCTGATTACTTGGTAACTAGATTATGAGTTAAACGTTATGCCCGGGGGTTTAGTTGGTTTGTCCATTGTTGGATGGGATATTGTTGCATTATCAGCTGATTTGTCGGCCATTCTACCCTGTGGACTTGATGTAATTGTTAGTTGGCTGGTATATTGATCATTTTTTCGGGTTGCCTTGTACTTGAGTTATGATTTTACATTGTTAGTTGCATTTCTTATCTTATCATCTATTTGACTATGGATTTTGAGCTTCTTTTACCTTGGGTTAGATATCGAGGTAGAGGAAAGTCCCTTTTATCAGTTGGGGATTTGGTATGGTGATTCCTCAGGATTGTGATACGCAGGTCCGGTGATATTATCAGATGACCTTGGTTTTAACATTGACATAGGGGTGGATTGACTTGTTTCTATTATATGGTTGTCGATTCCATACACCAGTTTGCTGGTTTGAACCTATAGAGTCAGGAAGTCATTTCGGGTTAAGTTGTTAGGATTGTTTGTATAAGAAAAAAGGAAACGGGTAAAGTTAGTATTGCAAGACTATGATTATAGTTATGGGTGGCTATGATTTTTCGATTGTCTGCTAGTGTGTTGAGGCAAGGTATACCTAGCTTGTTGATTTCCTATTACATGTTAGGTGATCGAACTAAAGGGGTGAGTGTGTGATCATTGAGGATTCCTTAAAGATTGCTACACTGAATCTTAGTTACATACAGATGAGTTGTGGTATTTCTGGTTAGTTGAGATTACCGGGACTGTTGTTGGACGTTGATCATGCTTATGGATGCCCTATTCACTGTCAGTATGAGTTCAAGGTTAGAATCCCTATGTGGTTTGAATTGGAGTCTTCTGGTACGCCTTTACTCATACTTTTGTGGATGAAAGTTCTATTAGTAGGGGGGATGTTTTAATGACCCTCCAGGTCATTTATGTGGTTCTATGAATATTTTATCACTTTGAGCATTTGCATTGTGACCTCTAGTATTTTTAACTTATTGACACTGATTGTTCGGTAATTGGGTGAATCATTTGATATTTATATAGTTTTTTGAGTAAAATGAGGGATTATAAGTGTAAAATGATTTTTCAGGTTAAGTCCTAGTAAATAGCCTCGGAGCGGAATTCTGACAGTTCCATCATCTCCAGAATGGTCAAATTAAGTTAGGAGCATATTCGCTGCAATTATATCAAATTTTGCAAATTTAACCTCTGAAATGGGTCAATAGTTGACTTTAGTCAACGTCCATAGAAAATGTGCCTTTGGATCCGGAACATTGAGTTTGGTCTAAGAGGACCTTTTGTTTTGTTTCTGGGGTTTCTGGGTGTATTGTAGTCCCTTCGATAGATTTTGATATTGAGAAATGGGACCCATAGTAGAATAAAATGACCTCTGGTGGGAATTTCAACTACATCGTTGAGTCCAGAATGCCGTTTTCAATCAGTTTTCATATATGGATTTTATATTTTTACTCCAGATGAGGCCGGAGCATTGAAATTAAGTTTGAGGGGTAGTTGTAAAAGTTATGGCGGTACTGACGTGGGCTAGCAAGCTCGTGCCATGTGGCAAAGACAAAAAAGCAGTTATTCATTAAGCAAAAAAGCGGGCAACACAGGCTTGTTCCACAGTAGTTCATTTTCGCGCGAAGTTCAATTTTCTCCTATTTTGGCCTAGAAATGAATTTAGGCCACTTTCACACTAAAATGGACACACTCTGCGACGCCGAGAGGTCGCCTACCCTTCTAGAAAGTGTAAAAACATGCAAAACAAATTTTTGGATACGGTTAACTTAAAAATCAAAGGAGTCCTTTTTCTACACAATTGTGCCTCCTAAAAATGAATATGAACTCAGATTTATCGAAAAACATACAGAAATTACGATATTCAAGAAATACACCATAAGGATGTTCAGAATCACTTGGGAGGTGTTACAGTCTTCTAGTGGAATACTGAAATTATTTTTGGAGTATCACATTTCAGATTCCTTTTGTATTGAAAAGATCAAATTGAGTGGAGCTAGGTAAGAGTTTAAGAGAAGTCATTAGGTTTGTTAGAAAATCTAAATTATTCTAAGTTGCATATGGACTTTTCTATATGAATATCACGTATACATGGATGTATTTGGATTAGAAAGACAAAATGTTTTACTATTTGGACTTGTCAATTTCTCAAGAAAGATTTCAACAATTAGTTTATTTCTGAGGCTGGTTAACGAGAAATTGTACCACTGTTCAGCAAATATTTCAAATAAAAATTGTTCACAGTCTATACTGGTACTTCAATCTTCGTCTCATTTCAATGAATCTACACTTGACAAATTTTGACATATGGACCATCTATAGACACATAAGTTCTATATGATTCAATTAATACAAAATTAGAATTAAATCCATATTTATTTAGGTCATGCATGACCTAAATGGTGATTGCTTTGATATATAATACGATTAATCTTGTAATATATAATGATACAATCACTTTAAGATATGGTGATAAAAATTGACTAATGATTAAATGATATTAATTGTAAAATTTAGATCTCATA
Organism: Solanum aculeatissimum; assembly: GCA_038996855.1. Lineage (NCBI taxonomy): Eukaryota > Viridiplantae > Streptophyta > Magnoliopsida > Solanales > Solanaceae > Solanum > Solanum aculeatissimum. The sequence goes on from JBCEWC010016956.1 coordinate 8,418, forward strand.
AATTTCAAATCTTGATTTTGCTTATTAGTTTGATCATCTAGGTCAAAGAAGGAGCCGATGTCATAAAAGTTATATCCTACGAATTCGCAGGAACTCAGTTTTTAGCCAAACCCTTATAGTTATATTTAAAATATATATATAAATAATTTATTTAAGCTAAATAGTGATCTGAAACTCATACACTAAAAATTTAGATGCTTTCACCTCTAAACTTCTAGGGGGTGTGATGAAATTGCCAGGATCCTCCTCCCTTAATCAGATGTCCCAAATTAAGCCTTCTAATTAAGGATTTTTTAATATATGACATGATTTAAGATTATTTGATCTACTGAGTTTCAGAAATGAATGATTAAATAAAAACATAAAAAGTCAAATGCTAGACAAGGATGAAATATCTTTTTATATAATCCATAAGAACTGAACAACCTTTATAATTACATCAAAATTACTTAAAGAGGAGGGATCATCATCAAGATTACAATTATAAACACATGTACAAATCAAGTTTCCTGTACCAGCACTTGAACAAAGTCCATTTCCATTGCGTTTTTCAAAACATTCCTTTCTACAATCAGAAAGAACACATCTATTTGGATTCAGAATTTCAGTGCATCTGTTTTGAGCACCCACTTGAGTAATTTCCAATGTCACTATAGAAAAAGTAATGAACACCAAAATTTCATCATAAGGTCATGACGTGATAGAAAAATAAATTGAAAGTATGATGCATGGCCTATCAGAGTAACCTATCAATTGTATTTTTTAGTAGTTGCCCCTCAAAAACCCAAGTATTAATTATTACTGCGTACTTTCACAATATAAATAATTCTTATATGATCGGGTGAAGTTGACCTATGACTTCATGGTAACTTTCCATGTCAAATTTTAGATGGTTATCATAAAAATACTATAACAACTTATTTCAATCGATTCACATTAATATCATGTGAAGAGCATATGTCATAAAATGATGTGGGTAAATCTAAAATTTAAAAGAATGACTAAAGAATATAAGAGGCAAACCTGATACAGTGAGAAGAAAACAAAGAGCAAAGTTAAAAAATTTGGCCATTCTTACAAAAATTATTCTCAAAGTCGAAGCAATCCCTTGAATCCATTTGAACTAGAGATACAAAGAAAACTAAAGAGAATGGCCCAAGATAATGCAAACAATGTTTTTGGTGATGCGGTAAATGCAACACTTAACTTGAATGACGAAAACCCTCCTCTGCTAAATCCACAACCACAGGGTTTGCAAGCCGTAGCTAATCAATAGAACCAATATCAACTTGACCACATGGTGGTGAATGTTATGGGAGCTATTATGTTACCTCTACTACCAGATGATACAAAGTTCATCATTTCGAGTTTATTACTCTAAATGTTATAGAATCGCGGGTTGTTTGTGGGACCACCATTAGAGGATCCCTATAACTATCTACACAACATTGTGTTCGTCTATAAGAGCATGATGGAGAACCAAAATCTGACCATGGATGTCGTTGGGATCTATGTTTTTTCACTTTCTCTTACAGGTAATGCAACGTTATGGTTATTTGAGTTCCCACAGAGTTTAATCACCAGTTTGGCAGAATTGTAGAAGGTCTTTTTGGAGAAGTTCTTCTCTATCTCAAAAAAGCTGAAGTTTAAGCTGAAGTCAGAAATGAACAACTTCTAGCAAATACCAGGTAATTCAATTGGTTCCACATGGGAGAGGTTCACTAAATATTTGAGACATGTTCCTGACAACAAGATTATTAATGAAACCCTGGTTAAGATCTTTTATAAAGCCCTTGATGAGAATGGCCAAATAATTTGTCATGACCCGGAAGGGGGCCTAGATATGACATGATGAAAGAGAACCCAAAAGTCCTCGATCAAGCCATCATAGTATCATCACACACATCATCGGTTTAGAAGCGCGGAAGTAAACACATAACATATAAGCTCTAAGGGAAATGGGGCTTTGGACTCAAGCTATGGGGATGTTGCCGGGAATGGGATGAACATGAATCACATAGCACATAATAGTTATCTCTAAGGGGCGGGTAATTAGGACTCAAGCTATGGGAGCATTCCGGGTTAGGGGACTTTCCACATAAACACATAATCAACACACAATTCCAACATCAATTCATAAGAATAATCAATACCATTTCCATAATCAAGGCTCATAAATCATAATATCTCAATAGTCATAATATCCAAAAATACAATCCAACGTACAAGAGTTTAGTTTGTCCAACTAGCCTCTACATAAGATAAGCGAGGCCTCAACATAGTTTGAGGCTCACCCTCTATATATAAGTAAAGGAAAGTGAAAATAACACTAGCTAGATAGAAAGTGGCTATTTCCCTTAAACAAAAGGACTCACCACAAGCAATAGTCTTCAAGATGATCACACGTCGTCCGGTGGAAGATAGAAGTTGTCTCCGGTCCCTACATGGTTAGAACATGTAGACAAAGAGAATAGGTTAGCACATAATATGCACTAAGTATGCGGGCATGCAATGCATATGACAATATAGTATGACCAAGCAACATGACAAGGAAGCAAGTGATACCAAAGGAATGCACGTAGCCAAAGAGATATAATAATATGCTATGCCATGATGCATGATATGCAATCCTACAATCATAATATAGCAGGGATGTAACCTCAACCAATAACAGAGGAGACCCGAGCGAGCTACTACCTAGATCTAGACTACTTGCAAAGTAGATCCCTAGTGAACCCTTCAACAAGGGGATACATAACAAGTTAATCCCTATCTTAGGAGATAACATGGTTTGACAAAAAGGAGTATGGACCCTTGGAGATAGTCCACCCCGACTCCAATCCCTCAATACTAAGTCTCATCCCATGGGAATACATATATATACATACAACTTCAAATTGGAAGACTTATATTCTTTTCAAAATCATGCATCATTAGTCAAAACCAAAACCATTGATCAAACCATATTCATGCTTAGGCTAAAGGCCAACAAGAGTTTCCAAAATCATTCTCATAATCATTTTCATATCAATGCAATAAGAGTAGCCCATCTACATAGGTTATCATATCAAGCCTTCATAACACATCAAAGTGGTGCAAGCACCTAAAATGCTCAAAGAGCCATAACATATCATATCATAACAAGAGGATCATGCCCTTACAAGCCTTAACATATCATATCATAACAAGAGGATCATGCCCTTACAAGATTTTTATCATCACAAATCTTCAATGCATACGCCATGAATGAGGAACAAGTGCATGGATAATGGAATTCAAACTTTAAATCACAATTCAAAGGATAATTCAACTTAAATCATGAGAAAATCCATAATAAAATTTACCCATGCATAATTAAACTACTAAAGGGACATACACATTTATCCTTCAAGAATTTCCATGAACTTCATAAAATTCAAACTTAAATCATCATTAATTTATCTAATTTCTACAGCCCACAATCCAATGCAATGAAATACATCAAAATTAGAAGAACCCATAACATAAAGAAACTTAAAATCATAAATTAAAGAGTAGGGTTCTTGGGTATTCATGTATGAAAGTAAATCCATGAATCAAACCCACATACCTAGAGATTAACCACAAGAAGTGAAGAATTTAGCAAGCAAGATGATCTTCCCTAATTTCCTTCAATCTTTCAACAATGGAGGTCAAGAGAATTCAAGAAATTTTAGAGAGGATTCAAGAGTGTTTTGATGAGTTAAATAGGATTAGGGTTTGAATTTAGAGTTTTAGGAGACTTTAGGGAAGTTAAAAGAGTCATCGGATTAGGCTAATTTACAAAATTACCATTAATGATACAGACTAATTAACTAAAACAGTGTCACATAGAAGGCCCCAGTTGGCCATCCAATGGTACAAGGTCCGTGTACCTGGCCATCTCATATGACTTGGTCTCATCTTCGTCTTGAACTCTCTGGGGACTTTCTGGAACACTTCACGGAGGGACTCAGAGACCTTGTGGCTGCACACAGACCGTGTACTGGTCTATGGAGTTGTAACAACCCGAATATTTCCTTAACTCCTTATGGTTGATATCTTATGACGTTTTACTAGTCATGGTTGAAATTTGGTAGCCATGGGTTGAGTTTAAGGGTCCGAACGCAAAACGGATCATTTTGGGGCCTAGAGGGGCCGTTTGGACAGTGAACTTCGAGGAAGGATAACTTTTGGTGTGATTTGAACCATGTGTCCTACTACATATAAAATTGAAGATATTTGAATTATCTTTGCAACTCAACTTGTCTCACTCGATTCCGAGTTCGTATCAAAAGGTTATGGACGAAATAGTGGGACTGCCTGAAATTCGAAATATACTGGAAACTTGACCACGGGACCTTAAACGGTCCGT
>JBCEWC010016957.1:0-12788 GCA_038996855.1 Solanum aculeatissimum
GAGGATATATTTCATCAACATCGGGTACTTGAGGGGAATAACTTTCTTAAGGACACACTATGTATTGTATTACGACCCAAAATTGGATCGCGGCTAAAGAAAGTAAATCTAAAGCAAAAGCAACACAACACATATTATGAAATCCCAAAACCTAGAGTCACGAGTACAAGAGCATATAAAGTAGTACAAATAAGTAAATACAACATTGTCTGATAATGTAAGATACAAAGTCCGAAATAGAGAGCAACAAAAGAAGTCTTAATACGACGACTCGAACTTTGAGCCTCACCACTAAAATCTAGGATAAAAGGAAGAAGACTTTGGTAGAATAAGATCAACTATCCTATAAGGGTCCCTGTACTCGATCTACAAGGAGGAAACATAGTATACCGAAGATATCGGGCTTTACAAGTCCCGAAATATGCACGTGATTCCCAAAAGTATCTCAATTACGATAGAATTTCCACAAAACTTTCCAAATGACATCACAAGTCTCATACTATCACAATAACAACCAAAATATTCCAAATCTCAAGAATACATCTCAATTTACCAATAAAGTGACAATTCACTTCAATTCTAGCATAATCGATATCGCAATTTCATCAAAACTCTAACATATCTAATAACTCATGAAACAACATAAATCTTACAATTATCTCATAAACATATCCATTGACTCAAATCCAGTCCTAAAAGGATTCACATGGATTTAGAAAAGGCCTGTTGTATTTGTGTACAAGCTAAAGTTGTTTGAAAAATGAATATCTTTGGTCACTTTCATCGTCAAATGGGCTTTCCTTCGTATACCTTACTTACCTCGACCTATCAAAGCACAACAAAAAAAAGGTAGTTTTCTTTCTCGATATTCAACCAAGAAAAACCCCTCCACCTGGATTCGAATCCTAATACGATATATTAAATAATAATTTAAATTTATTAAATAATAATAATAATAAAAGGAATATACCAACACAAGATCTTCTAAAACTTGAGTAGTCGAACCTACCTCAATATCGAAACTGCATCTGTACCAAGCTTTGGATCACCCCGAGCCTCAAAATAATCTCCAAATCAACCAATCACTATCAAAAATAGATACCACGTGTCAAGATATGAATTTTGATACTCATATTGGCATGAATTAGATTTAGGGGGGAAATGGTCAAAATTAAGGTTAAAATTTGAAGTTCCTGAATCTGAAAATTGACCAGAAATTATGATTCTATGCGAGAAAAGGAATTCATGGGTGAAAATCCCACTAAAACTGAGGTCATATCAAGAGAGAAATCATCAATTAAATCTTCCAAATCATAGACATAACATTCACAATTTTTGATTTTCAAAATCATGAAATTCAATACAAAATCAAGATAAAAGTCAAAGAAATTAATTAATTTGATGAAAGAAACATTTAACCAAGAGTTTTCTACTAAAAGTTTCATCAAAAACCGCCTCAAGGAGCTTGAAATATTGAAAATGGAGTAAAAATGATGTTTCTCAGAATTAAAAACTGTACAGACAAAAATGTACTCCGCGAACACGGAGCACAAGAGGAAGAAGACCTCTGCGAGTGCGAAGTTAGGGCCCGGGAACGTGGATCCTAAGAGATTTGTACTTCGTAAATGCGGAGAACCAGTTCGCGAACGCGGAGAACCAGTTCGCGGAGACCCAGTCTGCGAATGTGGAGACCCAGTCCGCGAACAAAGAGATAGAAAGGGAAATACCTCCAAGAATGTGGATCACAAGGCGCGAACACGGAGAAGAGTGCATAGCTGCACCAGATCAGAATTATCAACAATATATTCCAACTCGGAGCAGACCCCCGTGGTCCATTCAGAATCCAAATTCACAAACTAGATATGTATCCGTACCAGAAATAACGATCCAGACTCAACGAAATTATCAGAATTTGATTCTGAGGTCACTTTGATACAGTTACCAATGCAACTCTAATAAGCTAGTTTAAAACTCAATATATCAAAACTACCCTCAGAAACTCAAAAAATTATGATGAGACCATATTTAGCATTAGTTTCATCATTTGAAAGTACTGAAATTGTCAAAATTTTGATCTGAACTTCTGAACTCTAATTGTTGACCAAACTCAAATTTTGGATCGAAAAACAACTAAAAATGCAACTTTGGGTCCAAAATCTTCGTTTTAACCATAAATTCAGTTTTGTAACTTTGCTTAGATTAAATTTGACATTTCAGAGCTAATAGAATTGATAGATTTCTGATCCAACACTTGAAACTCAAAATGACACCAGAATTCACTTTTTCAACAACTTAAGCTTCCAAAAATGTCAAAACTCATATTTTCCACTTTTAAAACACAAGATTCAGCTCTAACAATACAAATAGTTCAAGATAAGTCCAAAGCAACTCAAAAAGGCAAAATGATAATTTTCACAGATAAGTCCAAAAATGACATACAAGGTCATCGCATCATTTACCACTATAAACAATGTTCATGCTCGAACATAAGAGAAAAAAAAGTACCTGAAGCCTAAAAAAGGTTGTGATATCTGGTCCGCTTGTCTGACTCTAACTCCCAAGTAGCCTCCTCAACAGGAAGGTGTCGTCACTGAACCTTTACTAAAGGTATATCCTTGAACCTTACCCTCTAAACCTATCTATCTAGTATGTATAGCCACTGGCACCTCCTCATAAGAAAAATCTGAACCCAACTCAACTGAATTATAAGAGATCACATGTGACTCAACTGGAAGGCACCGACAGAGCATAGAGATATGAAATACAGGATAAACTGTCGATAGTCTTGATGGAAATGTTAACTCATAAGCAACCTCATCTACTTTCCTCAAGATCTCAAATGGGCCAATAAACCTAGGGTTGAGTTTGCCCTTCTTCCCAAAACTCAACATACCCTTCATGGGTGGCACTTTCAGCCACACACTATCACCAACAATGAACTCAAGAGGCTAAGTCCTCTTATCGGCATAAATCTCCTCAAAGATTTAGGCTGTCAACAATCTACCATGAATTAATCGGACCCGAATCATAGCATCTCTAAGCAAGTCAACACCCAACACATCAGCTAAACTTGAATAAAACCATCTGATAGGCTATCTACATCTCGGGCCATATAATGCCTAAAACGGAGCCATCTAAATGTTGGAGTGATAACTATTGTTATAAGAAAACTCCGCCAAAGGCAAGTATTGATCCCAACGGCCCCCCAAAATCTATCATACAGGCCCAAATAATATCCTCCAACACCTGAATAATGCGTTCGAACTGACTATAAGTCTGGGGGTGGAAAGTTGAACTCAAATCCAACTGAGTACCCAAACCATGCTATAGAGACTTTCAAAAATGGGAAGTGAACAAGGATCCCCTTCCGACACTATAGAAACTGGCACACCATGCAATCTAACAATATCTCGGATATGCAACCTAGCCAACTACTCTGCACTGTAGCTAGTCCTCACCAGTAAGAAGTGAGCCGACTTAATTAACTGATCAATTATCACCCAAACTAAATCAAACTTACCTAAGGTTATGGGGAAACGAGTCAAAAAATTCATCATGATATGCTCCCATTTCCACTCGAGGATACGCAATCTTTGCATTGAACCCCCAGGAATTTGGTTCTCATACTTGACTTGTTAACAGTTCAAGCACTTTGCCCTAAACTCAGTTATGTCTCTCCTTATCCCAAACCACCCAGAATGTTGTTTTAGATCATGATACATCTTTTCCATACCAGGATAGATCGAATATATTACACAGTAAGCTTCCTCTAATATCAGTATCACTCAATCTCTTACCTTAGGCACACAAACTCAATCATTAGTCCAGGCACTTTGCCAAAAACTCAGTTATGTCTCCTTATCCCAAACCACAAATAATGTTGTTTTAGATCATGATACTTCTTTGTCACACCAGGATGGATTGGATATCTAGAACTGTGAGATTCCTCCAATATCAGTCTCACCTAATCTCCTACATTATTCATACAAGCTCAACCATTAATCTAGAAATAATCCTTAGAATCAGTAGTAGCCATTTTTCCTTTACCTCTCAACACCTTATCACTAATCAAGCGCAATCTAAGATCATCAAACTGGTGAGCACATACTGAATCAAGTAATGAAGACATAGCCTCCACAAAGGCTAGAATACTCTAAGGAGGGGAAATATCCAATCGAACCAACTGTCTAGCAAATGACTGAACCTCCAAAGCTAAGGGTCTCTCCTCAGCCCTCAAGAATGTCAAACTCCCCTTACTAGAGGCCTTCTGGCTCAAAGCATTTGCCACCACATTCGCCTTGTCCGGGTAATATAGAATAGAGATGTCATTGTCTTTTAGATACTCAAACTACCTATGCTCTCTCATGTTTAGATTAAGCTGAGAAAAGATGTATTTGAGACTATGGTGATCTGTAAAGATCTAGCAATGCACCCCATAAAGATAATGCCTCTACAACTTCAATACAAATACAACCGCAACCAACCTTAAAACAAGGGTAGGGTAGTTCCTCTCATACACCTTCAACTATCTAGAGGCATATGTTATCATCTTCCCTTTTTTCATCAAAAAACCACCCAAACCCACTCAAAAAGTATCATAATACACCACAAATGGCATCCCTTCCTTGGGCAAAGCAAGAATAGGTGTTGAAGTCATTAAATCCTTGAGCTTTTGAAAGCTCACCTCACACTCTTCCGACCACCGAAATGCCACATCCTTTTAAGTAAGTTTAGTCAACGAGGTTGCAATAGAAGAGAATTTTTGTACGAAATATTGATAATACCCCGCCAAACTAATAAAGCTCCAAATACAAATGTAGACCTAGCCCACTCACGAATTGTTGCTACCTTGGTTGGATCCACCATAAAACCATCTTTTGTCACCACAAACCCATGGAAAGCCACAATCTCAAGCCAAAATTCACACTTTGAGAACTTGGCATAAAATGTTTCCTCTCTCAATCTCTGAAGCATAATCCTCAAGTGTTGAACATAGCTGAACTCACTCTTGGAGTAAACCAAGATGTCATCAATGAACACGATCACAAATATATCCAAATATGGTTTGAACACCTAGTTCATCAACTCCATAAAGGTGGCTGGGGTGTTAGTCAACCCAAAGGACATAACCACAAACTCATAATAACCATAACGGATCCTAAAGACTATGTTCGAGATATCAGACTCCCAAACTCTCAAGTGGTGATATTTAGAACTCAAGTCAATTTTGGAAAACATCGAATCCCCTTACAAATGATTGAATAAATTATCAATGCGAGGAAAAGGATACTTGTTCTTGATAGTCACTTTGTTAAGATAACGATAATTAATACACATATGCATAGTGTCATCCTTATGCTTCACAAACAAGACAGGAGCACCCCAAGGAGATACACTCGGTCGAATGAAGCTTTTCTTCAACAAATCCTCTAACTGCTCCTTCAACTCAGTCGAAGACATCTGCTAGGGGTAAATAGAAATGGGAGTAGATCCCAGTTCCATATTAATAGTAAAGTCAATATCACAATCTAGAGGAACACCTGCCAAATCAGTTGACAATATATCCATAAATTCTCTAACAACCCTTGTGGTCTCCAAAGATGGTGACTCCTTAGATAAGGCCCAAACATAAGCTAAATATGACAAACATCCTTTATCCATCAATCTATAGGCATGCATATAAGAAATCACCTCTTTGGGGTAAGAACAGGAAACGCCAGTCCATACGAACTGAGGAATATTTGGACAAGATAAATGATTATCTATGCATGACAATCAAGAATAAAATGTTGAGCTGATAACTAATCGATCCCCAATATCACATCAAAATTAACCATATCAACAAATTACACCCGATTGAACACTAAAGACTCACCTACTGGGGTAGAAACACAAATAGGCTCAACAAGAGGCTCACACATAATAGCAAAATTTGAGGAAACATAAGTTGACACATATGAATAAGTAGATCCTGGATCAAATAAACCTGAAGAAAGATAGTGGCACACTAAAACCATACCTATGATAACTATATTAGAGGTCTCTGCCTCAGATCGATCTGGGATAACATAACACACTATGCGCCCCCCACTAATCTATGGGCCTCCACGGGCTCCACCTATCACTATGCCTTGTACCACCCCTCATGCACTGAAAGGTGTCTTTGCCTGCTAGTGTCGGGGCTGGATAGGTTGGGTGAGACCCTGAAGCCTGGGCAGAAGGTGCATGATACGGACAATATCTGGCCAAATTCCCAATCTCGTGACAACTATAGCAAGCCTTGGTCTCTCTCTCCTGAGATGGTTGCCCTAAAAAGCCACCACGTCTGGCTGTAACAGAAGAGCTATCACGATCTGTCTGAGTAAGACTAGACCTGTCAGCACTATCAACTATGGGGATGGTTGCATGGACTGCCCTGCCCTGATGGCCCTGCCTCTGAAACTCTCTATCTCATGGAAGGGGTCCACTAAAGTGACCATGCTAATGGAATCTCTTCCCGCCACCCTATCTATCAGGCCTAATGTGTTCAATCATGCAGGTGTGATCCACCATACTATGGAAAATTCCATCCGCTAGAACTAAAGATGTTGTGGCCTCCTTAAAACACCATGTCAATCGCTTGGCGAAGTGTCGAATCCTCTCGAACTCTATAGGGATACTAGACAAGGAATATCTGGATAATGCATGAAATCTGGCCTCATAGTACGATACTGACATAGAACCCAGTTGAACTGTCTCAAACTCATCCCAGCAGTTGTCTCAAAGGCTATATGCCACGAACCTCTCAAGGAATACCTTAGTAAACTGCTCCAAGGTCATAACTAGAGATCCAACAAGTCTACGAGCCAAAACTGACCTTCACCACTCCTTGACTAGGCCAGTGAACTGATAAGCGGTATAAGCAACTCCATATGACTCAAGGATGGCCAAATTACACAATTGGTCTTGACATTCTGAAAAGAAATCATAATATCATCGGGCATACCATCGAATCTAGGGGGAGCCAACCAACCAAACCACTCAAAACTCTTCTTCTCGGCAGTGGACATAACAGGACTAGCAGAAGATGGTGGCCCCATAAATTTGGGTGGTTCAATAGATAATTTTTTAATCTATGGACTAGAACTCGATTGAGAAGTCTGAGGCGGAATAAAAGAGACAATAGAAAGATCTGCTGGGATTGAAGAAGGAGCAAAATGAATCATAGCTTGATTAATTGGAGCTGTAGAAGGGCCAGTCGGCACTGTAGAAGTTGGTGCATCAAGAACAACCATAGCTGGAGGTGATCCCTCAAGTGTGGCCAATACCCATAGTAGTAGCTCTTGAACCGAAGGCATAGAATCTGGGGCTGAGGGTAGTGGAACAGGGTCTATGGGTCCCTTCGACTCATACTCAGGCTTTGGAGATGTTGATCTAGCCTGTCCTCTATGCGAAGCTGCGCCTCTAGCGCATCCTCGACTTTGTTAACAACTCCTTTTATTAAATTTTCTGACTATTACTTAAGTTTCCCTACTATTTACACAATTAAAACTCTCACTAGCAATTTTTTGTTCAATGATTTTGTACTAAATCAAATTTACCTCATTAGTGACTATTATTATATTTGGAGCAAATATAATGTTTTCCACTTTTAACAGTTTATTTGTTCACATTGTTCGCTCACAAAGTTTGTAGCAACAACAACATACCCAATGAAATCCAAACTTTATGTAGCACTTTTAAGAGAAACATCAATATTAATGACAAAAGTCTTGGTTAAGACAGAATAATAGATTAGGCGACAAGAAATTTACTATTGTCTATAAGGTAACTACATGGTTGAATCTCATATGATAATCCACATTGAACATTCACGGAAAAATCTACTATTTTATTTAGTGTAAACTAATTATTCAAATATTTGCCTAAATAGTGTCAATACTATTTTACTCTCAACATGTATATTCTAAATCAATAATCAAGTGAGATGCACGTTTTGAAAAACTAGTGAATTGAAAAAGATAGTAAAACATAACATTAGCGATACCCGTACTACTAAAAGTAGCATATCAAATTGCTTATTGATATATCACTCGTTCACAAACCTTCAAGGTTATTTTTTCTATGAACTCAAAAAGTCCTATGAGGAAAAAGGATAACAATATAACACCTCAACAAACTTCAAATGTCGAATCAGGATCAACTATGACAGAAATAAAATATTATTCTTTGGTATCAAGAAAATAGCTATGAATAGTCACGACTTCCGGTAAAGAGTAGAAGAATGAACCTATTATGGGACATAAAATCATTAAATGTATGATCATTACACTTGAACAATGTTATCCTATTCCACCTCTTAGAAAAGAAACTTAAATAAAAATACTCTATGGCAGGGTGATATATTTATTAAAACAAATCTACCCTAAACACACGCAATGATGTTTCTATTACAATAGTTCAACCCTGAAAACATCACTTCTCCTCGAAAAGGTACAGCAGCAGCATCTATATACAAAAGTCAAGTACACTTGCATGTATCAAGCATTTTTGCCTAGATGACTGATGACACCCAGGAAGTCATCCTTTATTGTACCAATACAGAACTGAAATAATAAGACATGAGAAACCAACATGTTAGGGGAGTAATGAAGAATCCATACAATGCAAATATATAAAAGAATCTTGGAACTGTGCTTGCATATCCTTGATTAAAAGGTTGCAGTAGCTATGGTCTCTTTCTTTTCCTCCCTTTCTTAACACCACCCTTTGGGTCCAAAGGGTCATTTTCCAGTCAGAAACTGATGTTACTATAACACTAATGTCCACCCAACTTATGTTGCCGGGATGGCAGAAGTATTAGGTACTAAAATCTTAAAAAAGAACAAACAAGGCAATTAACACTACTAAGAACCAGCATTTCATTCCAGCCCAAGTAGCTTTTGGGAGAGTCATTTTGACCCGTTAAAATTGAGTTCATCCCTCCCACTTGACATAGTTTTATCCTAGCTACTTAACGTTCATCAATAAAACCCCAATTTGACCCTAAAATATAAAGAAAACATAGATCCACCAACTAAAAGTGTCGGAAACAAAATCCACCTTCACTACAAAATCCATCGTCACCACATTGAAAATTTATAAAGAGTATGTCACAAGGGAAGTCATCATTAAAGCACCGAGAGGTGTGGCCGAGTGATCAATGAAGTAGGATGAGAACCATGAGGTTTCATGCTCAAACCCCGAGGAGGCAAAAACACTAGGTGATTTCTTCTATTTCTCCAGTCTTGGTGGAGATATTTACCCGGTGGGAGGTAGCAGGTACCTCGTGGCATTAATCGAGGAACGTGCAAACTAGCCCAGACATCACGTTTATTAAAAAAAGACAAGGGAGGTTAATTTTATAAAAGAAACAGATCTTCATAATGAGAACTAACTAGAAAGGAGTATGCAAATGACTGAGAGAAATTAGCTTTTGTTACCTAATGTGTTCAAACTTTGTAGTTTCTACATAGTGAGAAATATTACCAAAATTTCAGCAGATCAACTCTGTTTTTAGGATTCACAAAATAAAAAGGAGAGTTGTTGACACACAATTTCTGTGGCATCAACACTTGTTCCAATAATTTTCAATCTAACTACACTTTCCTTCTGAATTTTAACATACAAAAGATGAATAAATGAAACTACTGAATCACATATATAAGCCAAAAAAAGAAGAAGCAAACAAATGACATACCGAACCATCTGAAGTTGTATAATTTGGCACATCCCCCGACTGAAACTCCATGTAATCAGGTATCAACTATCTGTAATCCAAGGTCCAACATAAACAGATGTGAGAAAAAAACCTTTTATATGTATCAAAATGAGTGCATCATAGCAGAGTCTGGGAGTTCTCAGCATATGTCTGGTTGGAAGCTTCACCGGAAAGTCAGAAGTACCTACATGATCTGATTTGCGGAGATGAGGTTGTAGAAAAATGGAATCTTATGTTTGGTGTCCAAATCTATTATTTAAACGAGCTGCAGTTTCTCTTTGTATCCCCCAACAAGAAAATGGTGGAACAAGTCATGCTTGACCATTGAGGCTGCAAGAAAGAACCTATTAACCTGAAATGGCGGCTGTTGGAAACAGGGTGTGTGCCCGCTGACAAAGAGTGTGATTGGCTATAGATTGGGGTTACTGAATCACACCTTAAATGGGCAAGAATCAAGGTGAGAGGGCCAATGGAGAAGATTCTGAAGTGCATCGAGGTGGAGAATGATGGGTTGATTTTTAGCATGTCAATTTGGTGTGAAAGCTTATGGACATCGGCAATGGAAGGAGACCTAGGGTTACAAGCCATCTTAAGTCGCTTTGCAAGACTACTAATATACTCACTAATGCACTAGTAAATTTTAACATTTTACCCTTTATTTATATCAATATACATTAAATTAAATTAGAAAAATCATTAATAAACTAATTAATGGTAGGAGTAAAATAAAAATAAAATAATTCTATCTTAATTTAGTAAATACCCATATAATATGGGACAAATATTCAGGGGCGTGTTTAGGAGGCATGGTTTTTGTTAACAAAACTGGACAAAAGAGACGGGAAAATGAAAGGAAATTGGTCGCCCAAGCTCGGACATTGCTAGACAGAAGGGCAATAATGAAATCAGAAACCTACAACTTGGAGTAAAGCTTAAAGAAGCAGAAGCAAGGGCAAAATTTCGGCTGGTTCTCAATGAAAGTCAATATTATCTCATGGAACGTGCGGGGATTGAACGTCGTGGAGAAAAGAAGGGTGATTAAATCTCTTTTCCTGGAATGGAAAACAGAGTTTTATCGTATACAAGAAACAAAGATGGAAGGGGAGTATGGGGAGGTCATTAGATTTTTATGTAGCAAAAGGTGGATCGATTATGTTAGTCTGGAGTCGAGTGGAAGGAGTGGGAGTATATTTATCATGTGGGACAAGGGGGTGTGGAAAGGGGAATTAGTGAACACTGGGATCTACTGTATTTTCTTGAAAACTGTTAAACCTTAGTAGTAATTTCTCTTGGTTCCTTACTGGGGAGCAGAAGAATTATGGTAGGAGATGGCTGGCACTAGGGGGTATGTGAGGGGGCGTGGATGATCTGTGGGGACTTCAACATCACTAGATACTCCACAGAAAGAAAGAATATCAGGGGTTTTTCCAGGGTAACGAGAGAATACTCAGAAACCACAGAAGATTGGAGCTTATCAATCCCACTTTACTCAGAGGAAAGTATACTTGGGGAAAAGGAAATCTTCCAGAGTGTTCATCAAGAATAGAGAGATTTATCTTCTCCTCGGAACGGAATGAAGAATTTAAGGAGAGAGTGGAGGGGTGGTGGAAATCTTTGGAAATATCAGAAAGGCCTGAAATGAGTTGCTGGAATTTCAGGACATGGCAAAAAATGAAGAGAAGATTCATTTTTTTCTTTTTTTACAGAAAATGGCAAATTCATATAGATAAGCTGAATGTTTGGGGGAACCTAATCACTGATCCAGTAGGAATTATGAATGAGTTCATACCCTTCTATCAAAACCGTTGTATTAAAAACTTTTGTAGAACAAAAATCTTCGGTAGAAAAAGACTTTTATAGAACAAAAATTTTAATACAACTCATTAGAGCTTTGTCGCAAGAACAACACTTAAACCCATTTTAATAAATAGTCTGGCTGAAATCAAATTCTTTCTAATTATAGAAACATACAAAACTTTGTTGAGAGTCAACACCTTGCCTAAAGTCATCTTCTAAAGTACCTTCCTACATCCTTTAATTTTGACTGTTGAAATATTTTCCATAAAAAGCTCTTCATCGAATCCATCAGTAGTGTAGCTTGCAAATGCTTATTTTATGGAGAAAACATGTCAAGTGACACCAAAGTCAACAAATCACTCTTTAGATTTCCATTAAGGTCTTCTTTACTTACCTTATGGAAAAGTTTCTTAAAAAATATTTATTTTCATATTTGTTAAATTTTCATGCAATTTCATCTCAACAGTTTTGTTAATTTTCTCAACCTTACGATGAATCACAAGATCTTCAAATTTCATCTCTTTGTGCTTGTGCTTTAGATAGTTTTTGAAGTCTCTCCATGAAGGAGGTTTCAATCATCGCAGCCACTTGAAGTGATTCATTAACAACCACACCTTCAACAATGAGGTCGTGAAAAATAAGTTGAATGAAACGACCCAAAAATTTCCTAAAAATGTGCTTCGGAAGTTACCAGAAACTTGTTTTAGCTATATCTAAAACTCCATTTCATTTTTCAAAAATCCGACTTCATATTCTTGTTTAGGGGTCAAATTGAGTGGGAAATGGGTCTAACCCAAATTTTAGAGCAACCGTATAAAAATCCGAAATTTCCAAATGAAGCCTTTTTCGAGAGTCAGCTTTGGAGGGTCATATCTCTTAGCACACAAATAATTGGGTGGCCCATAAAATACCCATGGAAAGCCCTATGAGTTGGCTACCCAACGCACTACGTTTCACCTCATTTGGAGTTCGGACAAAGATGTTATGCTCATTTTTGTAAATTCCATCCGGTGCAGGAAATGCAATTTTCATAGAGAAAATTTACTGTTCATAAGCCTCTTTTTTTTCTCTAAGTGTAGGACCCGTTTTTCCAAGGACATATTTTATTTCCTATATAATATTAATTCAATTCCCATCTCTAAAATATTTTCCAAAATACGTCTCCCATATTTAGTCACATTTTCTCTCAAGAACCCTAATCCAAAACCTTCCTCAAGATTGAAGAGATTCTTGCTCCAAGTTCCAAGCTTCC
>JBCEWC010016958.1:0-12787 GCA_038996855.1 Solanum aculeatissimum
ATCGAAATAGTTGCAATAATGAGATAGTAAAATCACAGTTGAAATAGTTGAAAAAATGTCTCATCAGGGGTAATATTATACAATTATAGTCGAATCAATTGAAGAAATATAATTAAGCAGCTCAAGCAGGCAGCTCAAGCAGGCAGAACGATGGAGAGCTGGCTCCTTTGGAAGATTGTGATTGGTCAAGAGGGGAAGCAGGCAGCTCAAGCAAGCAGGACAATCAAAAGGGCGACTGACACTTATTTATATATTATATAGGTTGAAAAAATGTCTCATCAGGGGTAATATTATACAATTATAGTTGAATCAGTTGAAGAAATATAATTAAGCAGACAACTCAAGCAGGCAAGACGATGAAGAGTTGTCTACTTTAAAAGATTGTGATTGGTCAAGAGGGGAAACAGGCAGCTCAAGCAGGTAGGACAACTAAAAGGGCGACTGACACTTATTTATAGAAGAAGATTATATAGACACTTATTTATATAGATTATATAGATATCATAGATTATAGATAGATTTTAGATATTGGAAACCAATACATGTTCTTATTATATATTAATTTGAGATTCGCCATGTTAACATCAAATCTACTCCAATTTATTATGCTTAAGATAGTGAAAATATGTATTAACATATGTTATGTATATGTTAGTTTTAGGTATAAGACGGTTGTGAATAAGCTGGCATCTTAATGCAAACAAATAGTCTTTTTTTATTTAAAAAAATAAAAAAAATTATAACATTTTAATTTTAATTTTTTTATAATATATTTAAGATTATAAAATTAAAAAATATCTTAGTATATTTAGTATATCTCTAATTTAAGATCATAAAATTAAATTAATTTTTATTTTTTTAAATTTCATGTCAAATTAAATTAGATGATGACGACGATATTATATTACGTACGCCCCAAAAAGGGACACTTGGGCGACTTTGATGACTCTTCAAATCATTTGTTCGGTTTATAGTTGTCCTCCAAAATCATCCCCCGCCACCCAAAATCCCAATATTGACTTTCTTTGCCTCTTTACACACAAGAATAAATGAAAAATTCAGAGATACAATTGATTTTTTTTCCAGCAATTTCTTTGACATGACCTTTTTCTGTTTTACATGGAATTAACGTTTTATCCATTAACTTGTGAATTGATAGATATTAGACAAGGAAATCTGTAGCATGTTGAGTCCCAATTCATTACAAAAGCTTCAATAATTGCCTTGTTTGAATATGTCACAACTTTTATTTTTATTTTTCCTTTGATATGATCATACGTTGGAATTTGATGGATGAAACTGGTTTGTCATGGTGACATTTGCGAAAAGAAGATGAAAGATTCACAATTCTAGAGCTTTCTTCTGATTCTGGGAAATTGAATTCTAAAAAATGTCCATTCATCATCAAGGAAACGTTGACAGCAACAATGTTTCAGGTATCCTTTCTCAATTTAGAAAGACTTTATTGTTAATTCAATTATAAATTTGAGGATGGTGATGGTTCCATCATTACGTTATATATTTAGTTAAAATCAACTTTAACCTTTTTATATTTGTGGAAAGGGACAAGTAATTAAGAAATGATCATAATAATGATTGGACAAATAAAAGTAATTGTAGAGAATGGGTGTAATGAATGAGGCCTGCAACTTTTAGGCTTATACTGTAAGATCCTCAGGTATTTGTATCTAGACTAGCAGAGTTTCACTGAATTCTTTCTTGTTTCCTATGTGTTTTAAGGGTGATGATAACATGTTTGTGACAAGAATTGTTGGATTTTTCTCTCATTTGTGGTGCTTGATTCGCTGACCAAATTTCTTTTGATCTTCTTTAAAGAGTGATGTGCGACTAATATTAACTTAATATCTTAGATTATTTTGGTCATGTGCTGTGTTGAATTTGCTCAGTTATGATTAAGTGTCAATGAAAATGTTAATATTTTTTCTGCAACAATCAACAGTTTTGATAGTTTCTCTCTCAGATGAATAGTAATAATAGTTTATGTTTATTTGTTAGGTTCTTGTCTCTATGAACTTTTGCAAATGGAATCATCTGCAAATTGTAGTGGCCTTCAACCAGAAAGACGAAATTGTTCTTCAAGTATGTACCATCTTATTCTCACCTTGGAATGAACGGAAATTTAGGCCATTATAGTTTTTACTGATACACTTGTTTTTTAGATTTACTCACTATTTATAGCTTTTTCACTGAATAATTTTTTAAAAAATTTCCTGTTTCTGTTTTTTGGTGCACCACGTGTACTTGTTGAGCTGCCTAGGATTGGACACTTTCATGTTTGCCTCTACGTCATTTGACCACCATGGAAATACCGCTTCTTTATTTTCTTTTCAATGCTGTTGAGTTTTATATTTCTCCTAAGCACCAAATGTTGCATAGTCATGCTATGTTATTAAATTTGTTGGACCAACTTAATCAATATTAATTTTACTCACATGTACAACTTGCAAGTGTTTCTAGTGATCTAATGTTATTTTTATTAGGTCCTCGACTTAGACTACAGAGGCTGTTGAGTGAATCTGGCAATAGATTCTGTGCAGATTGTGGATCTCCAGGTCCAAAATGGGTGTAAGTATCAAAAGTACTAGGACATACCAGTTTTATATCATAGTTAAAGATTATAAGGATTATTAATTTCTTAAATTACCTGTTGATTCATCTTGTAGCTGGAACTTTATTGTCCCATGGCATTTGAGTTACACACTATCCGTTGCTAAAACCTTTTACTTCTAGATCTGATTTTTTACTTTATGTTTGTTCTTTTTTAATCTCAAATGTTGATGGGGAAATTGTAAATTGTCTTTCCACCTAGTCTTCCCTTCCATGCAGCAAACCTAATAAGGTTTGACAAGATGTAGAATCATCCAAACTTAGGAATTTCAGTTATTTTACATTATTAAGAAAATGCTCCCTTTGTTTCCCCTCACTATGTTGGATATCATTAAACCAAGCACTGAGCAGTATCTCTTTCTTTCTTTTTGTTTCAAAAGAATCCTATTTTGAAGATTTTCCGTTTTTTGAATAATTGTTGAATAACCTTGTACATTCCTCCTTTCTATGTAATTTGGTGTTCAGTCTTGAAAGTACTTGCTAGACCTATCTCATTTCTTCATGTACAGATCTTTAAGTCTTGGAGTTTTTATATGTATCAAGTGTTCTGGAGTACATCGAAGCCTTGGAGTGCACATATCGAAGGTTGGCTATTCAAACTTTGCCATATATACTTGTAACTGTAGAATGTACTAAAATAATGCTTGATCTTTACTCTTCTTTCTCATGCCCCTATATTTGAACTAGAATTTTTATGGGAAAACCTAAAAGAGAGTAGATTTTTGAGATGTTGAAACATGAGTAAGAAAGCTGCGACTTGGGAAACTGTATGGTGTGAGACCTTGTAGGTAAAAACTATGCGGACAACCTAAAAATGGACAATATCACACCTTATTTGAGCATGCCTACTCTATTTATAGGTAATGACGGAAGGATCTTGTGAGAGATATTTATTATTCTCTTCTAGAATATTCTTAGCTTCATTTTCTCTAGAATCACTCTAATTTTCTCATTCTAGAGTTCTCCTCTCAATTCTCTACAACTCATGAATATTCTAAATTCTTCCTGAAATATGTTGGAAATTAATTAAGTTGGCAGTCTTTTGGATGACCTTAATGGCTTCATTATTGTATTAGTCTCTCTTCTTGAGAATGAATTTCTTTCCCTTATCGTATGTACCCTGAGTGATCTTTGGGCCTTTTTTGATGATATTCCATAGCTCGAGATCTTCTCCTATGATAAAGTCATGCATTCTTGCTTTCCACCAGCAATAATATTTGTCAAGGAAGTATGGTGTTCTTGTTGTTGGTTGTCCTTCTTGAACTCCAGGAGGTGCAACCCTCAGTTTCTCAAGATGCTAGCCTTTATTGAAAGATCTAGCTTTAATACTAATTGTTAGTTTGGTTACAACCTAAGCACTCAAAGAACCAGGTTCTTTGAGAAGCTATGCAAGAAAGTAAATTGCGAAAAATAAATCAACACAAGAATTTTATGTGGAAAACTCCTTGCTTAGTAGAATCAAAAACCACGACCTACCTCGTGTAGGACTTTCCTAAACTCTTCCATTAAACCCAAGCCCCAACTCCAAATACATTTTCAACAGCCCTTATAACACCTAAAGAACTGTTCCCCATAGTTCTGCCTCTACCCTCTTAATATTGAATGACCTTACCCTAATCAATAAAGTTCCTTCAAAAAACAAGACAACACCTAGTGCATCTATGAAAATAATCAAGATCCTGTCTTGGAACCGCTCCATGAAAACTAACTATTTCAAACTGAATAACTGAATGGATAAAACTTCATAGGAAAATGTTCTTTGTTATCGTAGCAGCTTATTCTTCTAGACTCTTTGTGTAGAACTGGAAACACTCTGAGGACTGCACTTTGGGTGTATTCAAACTCCAAAGGATGGATATCATACTATTTATATAGGAGTAAGTAGAGGCCTTCTAGTCCTATCCAACTTAAACTTGGTTCAAGTCTTTCCATGAATCCAAACTTAATCTGACTTGGCCTTCTTCTTATTGATGCACATGGGCTTCTTGGTCTCCTTATTCGAAACTAATTCCATGTGACAGGTTATTTGATGAGTTCCTCTGGAAGTCTTGTTTGTATATTCAGTTCTTCTTGGAGATCTTTGAGGATCTGATTCTTAATACATCTTCCCTCAATCTGCATACATCTTCCCTCAATCTTCAACATATGGATTGGCACTAGTACATAATTTGTCAATCATCAAAATTTCACATGATCTTGGATGTAGATCCAGAGACCATTGTGCTTCATTAGCTACTTCCCTGATCAACCAGACTTTGATATTACTTGTTGAGTATTATTGAGAATAATTGGTTGCTCACATCTAGAAATTTATTATTGCACAGCAAGGACCAATTTCGGTCTTATAACTTTTTAGACAATTTTTTCTCACTCACACTCTAGCAACTCTCTTATTTCTCACTTTTTCTCTCACACTAGTCACTTGATGACTCATTTCTTACTTGCTTGAGCACTTAAAATCTTTACTTGAGCAAAACTTATTAGAGCACATCTATATCCCAAAATAAAGATTAAGTAGTAAAGTGTATGGTCTGTCATGATTAACAGGTTCTGTCAGTGAAGCTTGATGAGTGGACAGAAGAGCAGGTTGATAGTATGGTAGAGATGGGTGGAAACACTACAGCAAATATGAAGTACGAAGCTTCCATTCCGGATAGTTATAGGAAGCCCAGACCCGAGTCATCAATAGAAGAGCGTACTGACTTTATCAGGTAACGTATTACAGTAAGCATCCAATTTAGTTTTATGTGGCATTCTATTCTGAATCAAAAATCCACTCTCAGGAGAAAATATGAGCTGCAGCAATTTCTAAACTCTGATGTACAGATGATCTGCCCCTTCCCACCATCATCGTCTTCACGCTGCAATTCTTTAAGCCTTTCTTGTAGCTTGGCCCTGGATAAGAGGCATTATGATAAGCAATCCACTGGACATCGGATACATGGCATAGGGCATGCATTTCGCAATAGCTGGAGAAAGAAAGAATCTGAGCACAGGAGCACCAAGAAAAGTAACTCAATGGTAAGAAACAACAACATGTGCACCTGTTTTAACAAAACCAGACTCAACCTATGCTTGATTATTGATATTGAATTCTTGTATGACACTCAACATATGCTTGATTTATCACATAATAATCAATTGAACCTTAAATACTCTTGCATATTTTACCTATAGGCAGGTATGGTTGAATTTATAGGATTGATAAAAGTGAATGTGGTGAGAGGGACCAACCTCGCTGTCCGCGATGTGGTAACAAGTGATCCTTACGTAATTCTCTCCTTGGGAAGCCAGGTAAATGCTATTTCTTCTAGTGTTGAGTTTGTTCTTTATACTAAAACTTCTTATCCAGAAAAGTGGTTGATGGTTCATTTGGATCTTCACATTCATGCCATTAAAATCCTCATACTAAACTACTTTTGGTTGCAGTCAGTCAAGACACGTGTTATAAAGAACAATCTTAACCCAGTGTGGAATGAAAAGCTAATGTTGTCAATTCCAGAAAATGTTCCTCCTTTAAAAGTGGTAAGCATTTTTATTTCTGTCATTTATCAGCCATTAAATGTGAAGAGGGACAATGATAGGAACATGTTAACAAGAAAATGTGACATAAAAGGAACTTGAGATAAGCTGCAATTGTTTGCCCAATTTTATGCACATTTTCTTTCTCTGAATAAATTGTTCAGGCAACCCTAATGAACTTAGGCATGGTTTCGCAGCTTGTCTATGACAAGGATACATTTACAACAGACGACTTCATGGGAGAAGCTGAGATTGATATCCAGCCCCTTGTTACTACAGCAAAAGCATCTGAAAATTCAACACTTTGTGAATCAATGCCACTTGGGAAATGGAAAGCAAGCAAAGATAACACTCTAGTTAAAGACGGCATTATCAGTCTAATAGATGGAAAGGTGAAACAAGAAGCCACTGTGAAGCTTCAGAATGTTGAAAGGGGAGTACTTGAGATTGAGCTTGAATGTGTTCCTCTTACACAATAACAGGTGCAAGGAAAGAATACAGACTTCAAGCATATATAGCAGTGTATTTAACATGGTTAATCCTTGACAGCGCTATCTATGAGGATCATCTATCTTAGCCAAAGTGAAGCTTTTGGTTGCATTGGAGTTTGTCAAGGGCTTCAAACATAGACCCATATAGAAGAAGGAAACACAATATGCAGGCAAAGTATTCTGAAACTTAGTTACCATTACCAGAATTTCCTGTCTGAATTAGTTGCAAAAAATTGAATCTGCTTGTAGATGACACTCTCTACACGTGGCTGAAATGGTGAAGGGTTGACCAGTTGAATGGACAAGTGCAGAATGTGGTAAAACGCAAGGAAATCAAGAATCACACATCATGCCACTTTTGCTGTCACATTAGACTTTTGATATTGCTAGAGCAAGTAACTTTTAAACGAATTGTATGATACCTGTTCTAACCAAAATAACCCTTTGTCTAGCTTTATTATATTAGCTCTATATATTACACCTTGTTAGTTTCTTTTCTTTTTTTTAAGAATCGATGATAAAACAATATTTCAATATCGGGACAATAATATTGATAGGCTTAACTCATATCACTTAGGGGTGAACCTGCAAAGTATACAATTATTAGAGAGAACAAATACAAAGAGCAACCTTACTTTAGGATGGTTGACTCAATACTTTAAATTCAAAGGGCTTTTGACTCCTAAGTCTTTGGCTAACGTTTCTAATGAGCCTGGAAGTTCCAGTTCACAATTTAACAAATCTTTCATTTAGATATTTAGATTTAACTTAAAAGGAAAATGTCAAAATTTCAATAATACTTCAAAACAATTTTTCTAGAACAAACCGACTACAATTGTTTGCAAGTCGGATAAAATTCTTCCTTTCTTTTTTTGGGCGAACTCTATAAAATCAAATCCGAACCAGAGTACAATTAAGCTTAACCAGTTATATCAAAGTCTAAAATTTCAACTGGATTTAAGTATCTGTTATGGTATACCATGAAGTACTTTCTATCAAACCACAATGATTTGTGTTCATTATCATGTCTGAATATGAATGCATATCTGAATATTAAGATGTTTATCAAGATTTAGAGGTTTGCGTCTTAATACACATCTAAATGTTAAGATGTTGAATTAAGATCATTTGAGTACTAAATAATTAAGACCTTTTATTTTCTTGATTTCTGAATGTATAAAATTTGTCTTTATTTAAAGATAATAAATATAAAATTAATAAAATACTAAATTGATCTAATATTATAAAAAAAAATTAAATTTTTATATGGCAATTAGTGGTGATGACTAGTGATGGTGATTGTGTGTTAATTTGAGACGGTATTGACTGATGATGGTGGTTGCGAGTAGTATCTTATGGTATTGTGGTTGACAATAATGGTGATTAACTCTGGTCATTGGTTGTGGTGGTGGGGTTGTTTATAAGTAGTGGAACGATATTGATAGCTAATGGTGGTGGTGAATAATGATGACAGTTAGTAATATATAAAGTTGACTAATGATGATAATTATCGATAGTGATTAGTGGATGTAATAATGGTTGTTGGTGATGATTGCAAACAATGATTGTTGGGATAGTTGTTTGTGTTAATGAAAAGAATATGTCATAAGGTAGAATAATTCATAAATCCTATCAAAAAGGCCATGTCGTAAGGTAAGGACATCATATATTACTTGCCAAAAAGGTCATGTTGTACGGTAGGGATATTTGCAACACTCCCCAAAAGGGTTATATCGTAAGGTGAGTAGATGGTTTACCGTGGCAAAGTAAACCACTTCTTTTTCGGTGTGGAGTGAACATTGGGGTCCCAAGTAGTAGCTCACTTCTATGAATGATATGTCACATAATTTTATTATTCCTCATACATGTTTTGTCTAAAGCATTGATCATTCATGTCATATTGAGCTTTTATCCATTCACTATGAATATGCATATTGTTTAATTGTGGAGTATGTTCCCTTATTGCATTACACCCTGCATATTGAGTACATTCCAACTACTAATGCAAATTTCCTTTGCCTACATGATCTAACCATGTAGGGACCGGAGCTCTTATTCATCCTCCTCTTCCACGTGGCTAGCCGAACTATTTGAAGATTTCTATTAGTGAGTCCTCCACTCTGGGGACAATATCCACTTTACTTTCATGCTTATGTTAAGACTTGTATATTTTTTTATACTTATCTTTTGAGGGTGAGCCCAGGAGATGTCTTGGCCCGCGTTCCATTCGTACTAGAGGTGTTGTTGGAAATGATTTATTGTGTATTGAGCATGACTCCAATCATGTTTTATGTAATTATGAAAGGTTTCCCTTAGTCCCTTTATCCCCTCCTATGCTTGTTGTATGTTTGTTGATGAGATGGAAGTCTCAAATCCCGATAGCATCCCCATAGTGTAAGTCATACTTACCCGCCTCTTTGACTTTGTTTATTATATGATTTATGCAAATTCTCTTCCCTAAAACAACCCCATAGCTTGATTCCAAAGTCCCGGTTCCCCTAGAATGAATTGTTACTTGTTTATTTCTTAATTATGCTTCTGTAACCAAGGATATACAAACAGTATGTTAAGAAGCTTGTTTGGGTTTCCTTCGGGTTACCCATTCACCGTGTCACATTTTAGCCCTAGGCTTGGATTGTGACAAACTTGGTATCAGAGAACTAGGTTTATAAATGGTTCTCAGAAATCTAACGCACTACGTCGAGTAGAGTCTTTTTCATGGTTATGAAGAGTGCCACAACTATGAATAGGAGGCTATGAGGCATTTTAGGAAATGAATCATTCTTCATGATCTACGTCGTGCGATAGAGCTAAATCCTCAAATGTTTATTCTTATTTCCTATCTATTACATTTCAGAAAAATTTCTCAGGCCCTTTAGGATGGTGGACAAGATGGTAACCATCCCCCGCTTGATGATCAACTTCTCAACAATGACATATCTAATGCAGAGATTCACAATGCTCTATGGCTATTGGCCAAAGTTGTAACTGCTCAACTAAACCAACAGGTGGGTACCCCGAGGATTACAAATGATAAAAGGAGAGAGAGGAAGGCTAAGAGGGCCCGAGTTGATGGTTTTTCATCTTCTAATAGTCTATCATTGCCCAAGTACAAAAAGGAAAGACTTCCTTTTACCATTTGTCAAGGGTGTGGCAAGAAGTATCAAGAAACGTGTTTGGCCGACACTGAGGGTTGTTTCAAGTGTAGCGGTATTAGGCATAAGATGAGGGACTTTTCTATGGCCTTCGATGAAGGGAGGAGGGCTCAATATGAGGGTAGACTTCCATATGCCAAGCTCGTTGGAAATGGTGGATTGACTCATCCGAGGTGCCAAAATAATGGGAGAAATCATAGTGGCACATGTTTGAGAAACACAGGTGCATGTTTTTGGTGTGGCAAGATGGACCATAAAATTGTTGATTGTCCATATTCTCAAAGGAAAGGTAAAGATGATCGTCCTCTAGGACATGTTTCTCATGAAACTCAAAAGGCACAAGGCGGTTCCAAGAGTAGTGGTTCTATTATTCGCAAGTTTTAAGGTAAGGGTGTTGGTACACAAGCCTCTCCTATATGCCACAAGTGTGGAAGGTGCCATCTGAGAGATTGTTTGGCCGGTTTGAGTGCATATTTTGGGTGTGGTTCTATTGATCATAAGTTAAGAAATTGCCCATAGGTTGCTAAGAATGATAAGGATAATCTCCGTCGGTCTCAACTCAACCCCTACAAGGGTCCTTTGACTTAGTATAGTGTTCACCCAGTATGTTATGAAATATCCTTATATGGTAATGGTTGGTACTAAATGATTTCAGAGGTTAAGGTGTTATGGTTGATGTTTTGGTAAGCTATTGTGTAGAAGTATATAAATGAAAAAAAAAAGAGGTGGTAGTTCATATTCATCCTTATGCATCATTCATTTTAGTCTTAACTTGTTGCCTCGAGTACATGCATATTCATGGAGAATGTTTTGAACAAAGTTCCATGTGCAATCGAGTGAATATGTTACTTGTGTTTTTAAAATGATGTTCTTTGCTATAGACTTTGAGATTTTGATGAAACACTATTTGAATTGTCTTATTCCGTTGGTGATGGGTTAGGGATATTGAGTCTAAAGTCCATCCCATTGAGCCAGTTTCGGTGGTTAATGAGTTTCTTGATGTCTTTCTCGATGAGTTTCTCGATATTCCTCCCTAAAGAGAAATAGATTTTTGGTATAGATCCCCTCTCTGATATTCAACCCATTTACATTCCCTTTACCATATGACCCCGATAAAGTTAAAAGAGTTGAAGGACCAATTGAAAGATTTATTGGAGAAGAGTTTCATAATGCCTAGAAAGTCACATTGGGGTGCACCAGTGCTATTTGTGAGGAAAAAGAGTGGCTCCCTTAGAATGTGCATCGATTATCGATAACTTAATAAGGTTATCATAAGGAATAAGTATCCCTTGTGAAGGATAGATGACCTATTTGACCAACTACAAGGGGCTAGTCATTTTTCTAAGATTGATCTCCAGTCCAAATACTATCAAATGAAGGTGAGAGAGTGTGATATTACCAAGACGACTTTTCAAACTAGATATGGGCATTTTGAATTTATAGTGATGTCGTTTGGACTAACTAATGCATCAACGATATTTATGGATCTTATAAATAGGGTCTTTAAACCCTACCTTGATATGTTTGTGGTTGTATTCATGATGACCCTTTGGTTTACTCCTGGAATAAGGATGAGCAAGTGAAGTATTTGAGGGTACTATGTCAAACCTTGAGGAATAAGAAGTTATTTGCTAAGTTTGATGAATGTAAGCTTTGGTTGAATGAAGTTGAAAATGGAGGTTTGGTATAATAACCCAAAAATTTTTAAACTTCGTACTAGTGGATCAAGGTCCATTTTGAACGTTACAGTTGTGTAGTGATGATCATGAGTTTTCTTTAAGTGGTCGTATTCAAGGGAATCGTGTTGGGAGAGTTTTGTATGAAACCATATAGGAGGACTTACTTTGAATGGCTACATCTCTTGGTACGAGATGAACTATATGGACTATGACCTATCAAAATGAAGCCCTTTGAGTTATCTTCACAACACAATTGGTTTCACTCAAATTGGAGTTTGTATGTGGAAGTTATGTCTATTTTGGTGGGATTATCTGTGGCCGAGAGTGTTCTGGAAAAGAAGGGCCAAAGTTAGCTAAGGAAGGGCCATATGGGAGGGGCCACGAGTCGTGTGAAGGCTCACGACCCATGAGGGGCGTCCGTGGGTTGATCCAGAGAGTGAGCTAGGAGGTGGACCAAGGCCCTGGACCAAGTAAGGCTCCACGGACCACCTCACAGTCCGTGTGATGCCTCACGGTCTGTGAGGGCCTTCGTGGAGTGATCCAGAGACTGCCCAGACCCCAGGGCCAGGACTCTAGGCTAAGTGAGGCTCCACGAATTAGTATACGGTCCGTGTGCAGCTTCACGGACCATGTGTCTTGTCGTGGGGTGATCCAGAAAGTCTTCCAAGATTTCAAGTCAGGGCATGAACCAAGTCAAGCCACACGGTAGAGTTCACGGTCCGTGAGCCACTACACGAACTGTGTGGATGCTTCCGTCAGCGACTGTTCCAGTTATCTGCTCCATTTCATTAATGGTTAATTAGTAATTTTAATTATTCCTTGGGTCGTTTTAGACTTTCTAAACTCTCCTAAAACCCCAAAATTGAACCCTAATCCCTTTTAATTCATTCAAGCCCTCAATTCATCTTCCAAATTCTCTCAATTTTTTCTCATCCACCATTGAAGACCAAGCTTGAAATTGGGAAAAATTCAAGTCTTCATCAAAATCTTCTCAGTCTTCTTGTTAAATTCAAGGTATGTGGGTTTGATTCATGGTTTCTTTTTCAACCATGAAGACCCAAAATCATTTTCTCAAATTTTTGATAAATTATGATTTTTCTTGAAATGAGTCTTTTGAATTAAGAATGAATTAATGCAATTGAAGTGTGGGCTATTCTTATTTAATGATTTCAAGATGAATTAAGCCCCTAATTGATGAATTACTTTGAGTCAAGATGGTAGAAGTATGCATGTCTCCTTACTATTTGATTTATGCATGGGTAATGTTAATTTGAGGTTTAATTGTTGATTTAACTTTGAATTTCTTATGGAT
>JBCEWC010016959.1:0-12785 GCA_038996855.1 Solanum aculeatissimum
CGGTGTGGGGGGTGTTTTAAAAAAAAGTGGGAAAAATTTTTTTGACTTCCCCCCCCCCCCCCCCCCCCCCCTTTTTGTGCAACACAGGAAAAAGATTTCTCCCTTTTGTGCCTCTGAACGTCTTGGTTATTTTATGCTATATACAAACTTCCGTTTTCTTTCTCACTGATAAATTGAGTTTATGTTTTGTCTCAACAATACAATATGTAGCAATTGCTATGAATGTTTTCACTAAAAATATTGTTTTCTTTCCTTGTGAGATGGAGAAAATAGTGCAGTGAAATACACCCCTGAAACTATTGTGTCTATGAATTTAAGCCACTTTTGATGTTGATTGCAGGTTGAAGTTGCTTTCTCTGGTCTTGAAGAAAAAGGAGATATCAAATCTGAGGTTTCAGCTACACCAATGAAAGTTTTGCCTCCATGGATGATAAAGGAGGGAATGAATCTTACAAAGGAGCAGCGTGGAGAAGTCAAGCAAGAGTCAAATATGGAGGGTACTTCTGCTGCAGCAGGATCATCTGATGACAAGAAGTCCACAGAAATGGAGGATGTGAAAAATATACAGGTTAAGCTCATTGCTTTTTGTATGGTTTCTTACCTCTTCCTGTCCTCTTCTTCTGCCCCGTCCTTTCTTGCTTGAATTTTCTATATGCTGTATATTGATGCTTTAATGCCTTACGTCCTTTTTTCTTGGTTTTTGGTAGGATGAATATGTTAAGGCATATTATGAGGCTCTATTCAAGCGGCAAAGAGAGCAAGAAGAAGCTAGCAAAATGTTACTGGAAACATCAACTACAGATGGAGTGTATAACACCTCCACAGAACGCCAAGTTGGCATGAAATCCAAACGCGAAGAGGAAGATGAAGGAGAGGATGTTGAATGGGAGGAGGCCCCACCTGCAGGTAATTTTATATTGTTCATACTCTTCAATCTCTTTTGTGGTTGAGGATAAGAGGACTGTTCAAAGAAGTTGATAATGGAGGCGATAGTAATTGGAATTAATAGCTTGCTACGTCATGAGGTTCAGCTCTTTACCTTATATGTTGATGGGAGTTGCTGGTGTTGTACTGTGTGCACTGCTTTGCTATGTGCCATTCATGGTGCTTCCGTAAAGAAGAATTTATTATGCAAATCCTTTCTTTGAGTTCTTATAAAATGGAGAGAGACCATAAATGGAACAAACGGATCAAAATGATATACTTTGTGCATCAGAACCTGTGGGATTTAGCTGCTTGAAAGTGTTGGCGTTTCTTTTATTTTTAGTTTGTAAGAAATTCCGAAGTTTCCTCCACTATGTTTACTTCAACAGCGAGGACAACACTTCTTCTCCTAATTGTTAAATATTATTCTGAAAAATTATCGGTAACACAGCGTGGTATTTAAGAGGGAGCAGGGTAGAGGAGTTGGCCTATTTCACCCCAGTTCCGAACATATGGGCCCACTGGGGCTTGGCAAGCTAACACAAAGGAGATTTTTTGGTATATCAAAAGATCTTAAAAAATAAAAGGAGCACTAAGAACATCGAAGAATATGCAACTTATCAAAGTATGCTAACAACTCTTAACATATTTCATGAATTAATCTGAAAGAGCTTCAGCACATATGCACAACACATATACTTCTGAATAACATACTCATTTATGCAGTTATATCTTAGAGATGCCAAGAAAGTGATCACATACACAATTGTCTGTCCTGCTCAAATAAAAACAACTAGTCTACAAAAGCTGTTTTTGGATTTTGTAAGCTCCTTAGCTTTAGCTTAGGCTACTAGTACTAGCGCTGAAATGTTTCTTTTATTTTTCTTCCTTTGTACTAGAGCCAACTGGTCATACTTGAGCCTTGACTTTCTAGAATGTAATGGTCTTTGGAAGTCTAGTTACACAATAAGAGGTCGTTCGGTAGAGTGTATTAGTAAAAATAATGCATGCATTAATTAGGTGTATTAGTAGTACCTTGTTTGGTACACTATTTTATGCTATGTATAACTAATGCAAGCATTAGCTATACACTCTATTGTGTATATACCATCAATTACTAGGTATTAGCAATGCAAGGAGATTTAATGCATGCCCCTCAAAACTTTTTTAAACATCTTTTTCATCATATTTTTGGAGAGTATCTTTGTAAATTAATATTTTTTTAAAGAAAAATTATGCAATGCATCCTATTTTAACCAAACAATGCATAAGAAATATCTCGTCATAATTGATGCGAGCATAACTAATACAAGCATTACTAATACAAATGTTACTAATACACTCTATTTAGCATTATTTTTATACACCCTACCAAATGACCCCTATCAGAAGTCGATCGCAATTGCCATGCATGTTCTGCAGAGTTGATGGAAGGGCTTGTAAAGTGAGCAACTACTCTTGTTTATCTGTTCCAGTAATTAATGTAAAAAGATATGGTTTAAGTCAACAAAGATATGTTTCTTCCTTTACCAATTACAAGCAAAAGACTGTTGTGTGTTCGTTTCTTGTTCTAACCATGTTATGTCCTTGTGCGGATATGTTGACCACTTTCCTCAACAACCAGAACTCATAGCGTACTTTATGGTGTATGATTTTCTTGAAATTTATAGCCAGTGCTCACTTTGCTGGTGTATGATTTTCTTGAAATTTATAGCCAGTGCTCACTTTGCTGCCTGCACTGGCTATAATTAGAGTAACTAAATGCAGAAACTTGATATTCCTTCTCTTTCCATATGAAATTTTTCATGGTGGTCTCATGCGCGAGGTAGTGGCAATGGGTGGTCTGGTGTTTTTCAAGTGTTCTTTAGGTTATGCGTGTGTAGTGCTATGAGTAACACATGTCATGCACTTCCTAGGAAGTAGTATTTTAGACTATTAAGAACGGCAGTAGATACACTATGGACGAGGAGGTGTAATGATTTTCCCACGAAGTTCAGGTGCATAGGTGGAACTTTGTGACTAGTTAAAGAGGATTTTCTGACTTCTTATAGTTGGTATGACATGTTACTTTGTTCTGCCTGCTTGATTAGAGTTCTACATATGATGATTGCTGCTAAATTTTGTCTTCTTCCAATTCTTTAGGCTCTGATTCTTCTTTTCTTTCTCTCTTGAGTCTAACCTCTTCATTTTCGCTTTCAATTTATAGGCCGTGTTTTATTTGTTTAGTTTTGAAGTTCAACTTTCATATTCACATTGGGTATGTTTCAGGTAATCATACAACTGTAAATCTTAAGGTAGACTTGAATGTTCAAGCAGATGCTTCAGAAGACGACAACGATGAAGAAGATGACATTGACTGGGAAGAAGGTTGATGGTCAAAGTAATTTTTAAGCCGGCAAAAAAAAAAGATGCAGGCTGCCTGGTTGATTCTGCATGCATGTTGCAGCTGCATGAAGAGAGGACCATCACCATCCGGACATTGGGGTCGTTCGGTTAAAAGAAAGAAATCAAGTTATGTAGGAATTGTAAAACAAGGACTAATAACACAGATTATTTTATTGAGTGTTTACTTGCACTAAAAAAGGGATATACAGGGTAAAATTTAAAATCTGGGTTTACTTTAAAAAGAAAGAAAGAAAGTTTAATAGAATTTAAAGGGTGTTGTGATGATGGATTTGAGGGGAAAATGGAGTCATCTTTTGATGTTTAATCCATGTATTGTTATTCCATATTATGTTAGGTATAGTTAAAATTAGATGATGGATTCGTGGCTGCTATTGCGTATACTTTTAGGCGTTACCAGTGTAATCCTTACTTCAGATACACAAAAGTCTTCCCATAACACACTGCCTGTCTGCCTTGTTCAACTATATTTTTAGTGGGTGCGTTATTTTAATTTGAAGCCAGAAATATTGTAAGAAAGCAGTAAACGCAAATAATCGCATAACACTGTGGGGCTTTTTTATTAGTAATAAGTAGTATCATAAAATAGCAACAAACTGTGTAAACGAAACATTAAAGAACTGATGAGGGGTTGCTCGGATGATAAGCATCCTTCATCTCCAACCTGACGTCTTTGGGTTGTCTCCAAGAGAGGAGAAGGAGGAGGGTTGTTCCCAGGAGAGGTGAAGAAGTAGAAGACATTAAAGAACCCTAAAAAGAATAAAGAATTTTTATTAATTCTGATGTCTATCAAAGCATAAATCTTAAACTCTCTCTCACAACTATGCAAGTTCTAGTAATTATCCCAGCACAGATGATAGAAGGAAAGGATCCCAAGCTGCATTGTCACCAGCACCCCAAAGTCCATTTTCAAACTGCAGAAACTCTTGTTCTGTTGGAACTGAAGCTGTTTGTGTTAGTCCATTCATATGTGTCATCATCATTGGTCCATTTAAAATATCTACTTCCCCAAAAGTAGACAAATCAACCGTTGCTTCACTAACTGAAACTGGCCATGTACAAGTATCAATAGTACTATTACCACCACCAAAAATGTTAGTATTAATGTTATTATTTGTAGTAGTACCAAATGAAACCTCGTCGTGGACTCCATTCATCTGTGGTTCTACCAAAGGCAATCGTCCTTGCTCGTTAGCCCACATTATTGCTGAATTTGTCCCACTATACCACTGGTTATCTTGACATTGTGATGATGAGATCATGGGCTGGTAATCGCTCGTCGTGAGGCTTATGTAATCAAGATTGTGATTTCCCCTGAACAAGTTATCAGAATAATTCTTACCTTGTCCACTTTTAGGTAGTTTCTCAGTTTGTGAGAATGTTTTCTTGATTTCAAGTGAGGGTACTGATGGTTTAGTTTTGGATGTTAATTGGGAAGTTGAATTAGAGGCATAAGCTTGAATGAAAGATCTTGAATTATTGCTGTTAAAGAGTTTAGCTTTAAGTGCACCAACAAGGCCATTTTCAGGTTCCTCTGTTCTGCAGGCTTCTTCAAAGTTAAAAGGCTCAGAATTTTCAAGAATACAACTACCTTGGTGGGAATCAGACGCGGGTAGTTCAAAATTTGTACGGGCATTAGCCCCTCTTAACGTGCGAGCAGCTTGATCATAAGCCCTTGCAGCATCCTCAGCAGTGTCAAAAGTCCCAAGCCATAGCCTCACCTTTTGTAAAGAATCTTTGATCTCTGCTACCCATCTTCCTGATGGCCTTTGCCGAACGCCAACGTATCTTGGATGGCCCCTTGATGATGGTTTTCTTCGTGTTCTAATACCATCATTTGGGTGAGGTGCTGGTGGCTTCATTCTTGAACTTGTTTGGTTGAAATTGGAATCAAAAGTTGGCTGGCTGTCTCTAAGCTTGGTGTCTTGAACTGCTCAAGGTATAAAATGGGGAAGGTATCTTTGAATTATCACAAATGGACTAGAGGAAAATGATATTCCTTTGAATATAAAATCATAAATACAGAATGAAAATTCTTATTGTTGCAGGCGATATTGGTTGTATCGAATATAAATCATAAAATATGAACGAATTATGGCAAGATATCGACGATTTTATATAGTTGTACTATGTGCTAACGCATAAGCCTCCAAATGTAGACGTTGTTTTCAGAATGATGTGATCAATATAGTTTGGATGTAGACATTTTGATGCCCCTTTATATACATTCAATGCAACAAATGGCAAGTCACTAGAAGATTTCTGGTGCACTCAAAGACCAGATCAACTCTAACTTGACTACTTCTACAGGCTAGAGCAATGTGAATGACAAGATATTTATCAGTAGAGTTTTTTAAGTTAATGTTCATGCAGTAATGTGTTGAGTTTAATGGAATAGTAAGCAACATGACGTGAAAATATGCGTTGGAGATTATAGCCTGGATCTAGATTGTGCGTCTATATGTTCCAATTGAAAACCTAAAATAGTTTACCTCGGATCAAGCTCATATGATTTTCCTTTAAAATGCCTCACACTAACATCTTCAATGTGACACGAAATCATCAAATGTACGGGTAAATTAGTAAAACGGTGCATAGACAGGCAAATGCACTAACCCCGGCTCCATGCCACACTCTACCATCTTTATACTTGTCCTGGTCAAATTAATAGTTCCAAAACAGTCCGCAAGTTCATTCCCAAAACCCCTCACGCTATTTAAAGTATTCAACACCTTATAAGTAGTTTTTTTTTTCTTTTCAACTATCAATATGAGACTTTATTTACACACAACAGACTCTCTGATCTCATACTAGGCTACATACTTAAATTTTATTGTATAATGCAAAGTAAAAAAAATCGATATATGATATTAACAAAAGATTTTAAATCTCCCATGCTCAAATTAAACCGAAACACGAGGTGAATTGTGACAATAAACCGATAAGTTTTACTCAAAATCTTGCATACAAAACTCCACCACTAGGTGGATGATTGTCCAAATTTCACCTACTACTTTCAAATGACATCTTGTTGCATAAACCACATAAATCCAAGTTTATGGAGAGTCGATGTTTTTGAGAAAAAGAGAAAACATTATAGAAAGGTCGATGAAATTAAGGTGAAGCCGACAAGAGTTATTGCAATAAGGCATTCAAATTCAAAGTCCGATTGCCACTTCCGAAAGAAAAGGCTCAGCCGCTGAGCTCTATTGTCTTCACCTGCTCCTAACGTCATACCAAACAAGGTTTGTCCCCTATACTCTCACCACTTTAATTTTCGTCACGTACAATAACAACAACAATATATTCCTTCATTCAAATTCTATTCGGCAAAAAATTATAGGTAATATAATTAATAGATTCGAACCCCATTCGGCTAATTCGTGTGTTTGATTTTTCAAATTTTAAACTCCTTAGAAATTCTGGCTCTAAAGATGAAGGAGGATGTACACGTCCTCTATCTTTGTGAGGTGGAGAGAAATAATTATATTGTTTCTGATAGACTTTTAGCTCAAAGAGAAGTTTTCGAAGCAGGATTGCAAGGAAAAAAATATAAGCTATAAAGTAAAGAAAATAACAAATAATGTACAAAGTATACGTTAGGTAACATTTCCTATCAACTCATATATATATGGTACCCTTAAAAAATGAAGCAATAACTTATTATAATCAGATAAATCATATTAATAATGTGAAAATAGCTAATACGAAGATTAAGAATGAAAAAAAAATTATGACCTTAAATATGTTATAACTTTTTTATTATTATTAATTTTTAAAAAAATTTATGATGTTAAGCAAGTAATTAAAAGTGATATGAAACACATTGCTCTTTTAATATTAAAGTCAAGAAGTTATTTCCATAAGATTTTATTATGAAATTCATAATAAAATAAAAGGTATTTGTAGAATCCAATGTGCTTTAGCAAAACTGGACTAGAGCACGCCCATCAAAGTCCAAAATTGAATTTAAATTCCTTCTATTGTACTAATTGAAAGTTGAAATACCTAACCTTTTGACTATATTAATTTTGGGGAGATAAATGGGGATCTTGCATTTAATATACTATTTATTTTTATTATTATAAAAAGTATTGGCCATGGACCTCACTTGTAAAATGAAAAATATCAGAGAATGTCCTCTCTTTAATGCTAAGGTTGATATTGTTAATTTTAGCATATCTTGACCAAAATTTGTAATCATTTTTGTTGACTTTGTAAAAAGAAATTGCACATGAAAAATAATGTCAATTACAATAAAGAGCCAAAAATGAAAAGAAAGTCATATATTAAATATTTTAGTTCATTTTTGTGATGAGCTCAAATAAAAATTGTGCCTTGTAACGTTTGTGTTAGTAGCTTCAATAAGGAATTAATTCATGGGTCTTTCTTGTCTTGTATGTTACATATATGATCCGACTAGCAATAAGCAAATCAAGTCATGATGTGCAATGGGCTTCTTGGTGGTTAATATTCTTGATATAGTAAACAACATGATGCGATGCAGTGGATAAACCTATTTCTTCCTGTCCCAGGTTCAGAGCTCTGGGTATGAAAAAATTCTTGATAAGAAGCGATTCTTTCCAAATAAAGCCTTATAATTGGATGCGTTCATCCCATCGACCAACTTTAGCTCAGACTTATATATTGGCTTGAAACATTAATTATATATATATAAATAAACAACAACAACAACAACATACCCAGTGAAATCTCACAAGTGGGATTTGGGGAGGGTAAAATGTACCCTAGGGGTGGCAAAATTAAGTCCAACGCGCCCAACTCGTTGAAGTTTGGGTGGTTTAATAACCCACCTATTTATTAACTCAACTCATCTCAACCTAACCCATTTCAACCCATTTAGAATCGAGTTGATATGCAACCCGAATTGACTCTAGAGAGATTTTGTTAAAATATTTTTATAACACTTTTTAATTTTTTTTTTGATATGTTGTATATAGTCATAATAAAGAAAAATATAATTTAATTAAGTACTAAAACATTGAAAAAAATATATATAAAACATAATAAAACTTAGTAAAACTTGGGTTGGGTTGAGTCTTGACCCGCTTTATAACCCATTACTCAACCCGTTTTGACCCAACCCATTTTGACCCGAGCAAATTTGGGTTGGGTTGAGTCTTGACCCATTATAATCCGCTCAAATTTGACCCAACCCGTCCAATTGCCAACCCTAGTTACCACTACCTCATAAAGATAAAAAAACTGTTTTCCAAAGACCCTCATCTCAAACACAATAAGTCGAATGATATGTGATAAATTTCAAGTTTGAAATATAAAGTTCAAATCTTGAATCCATCAACAATATAAGTTAGAATCTTTTTTTAAAAAATTTGTTTTGTTTTTCCTTCATGGAAAAAAATTAAACTTAATTAAAGTATTTCCTATTGAATTTAATGGGCAAATATTTGGTATCAATGTAAGTATATGTGTTTCTTATTTCAAAGTTAAATAATGGTGGCCATGAATTTTCCATTAATTAAAATGAAAATAATAGAAGGTTTGACTAAGGGAACTTTAATGGCCACTCTAACTTAAACGCAAAGCAAGTTTTTATTGGAGGAAAAATTAAATGTCGACAAACCTTGCCTCCCTCTCCGTATTATTTGGACCTCCATTTCTCTCTTTCTCCACAAATACATATAATAACTTACTACTTTTATATATAACAAAACAAAATACTGAAAAGTTGAAGCTTAATTAGTTATACTTGTTCTAGTGAAGTCTCATGGAAGCAAAACTATTGCTCCCATGTCAACCAGCATCAGCATATCTATCTCTCTTTGCTTCTTTCACTCTTCAATTTCAACTTTCGATATTTGCTTCTTATTAATATTCCTATATACAATTCTGATTGATCGATCTCCATTCTTCATGCCCGTTCTTCTATGGCGTTAATTTTCAAAACTGTTACTAGGAAATATCTCATTTTTTTGCTAGCTCTGTTTATAATTCATGAATGGGGCAAATTCTCCTCGGATCGCGTGATTTTGAGCAGTAGCAGGAGAGAATTGATCGCGACCAAATTTGATTTCACGCCGTTTATGAAACGTTACCACCACCGGAAACACCTCTATCCGTCGCCTGAAAGTGAGATCGACCCGGTTTATGGTGCTGAAAAACGGCTCGTTCCGACCGGACCGAATCCGCTTCATCACTGAGGTTCTGCCTTCTGCATTATTATTGTTACAATTTGTAATCTGTTGTTAATTATCAAGGACGACCAACGCATAATTTTTGTATTATATGAGAAAAGTTCAATGTTTACACAGCCACATAATATCTTTATCTTTATCTTTTTTTTTTTTTAATCTTTCAATTAATTAATTATTTGATTTATTTCATGTGGAGTGGTAGTCTAGCTAGCTGTTTTGCATCTTCCATAAGCTCTGAAATTGTTAGCACTACTAATCATTTTCTTTTAATATGATTAATACTAAAAACTTTGGATCATGGAAAGAATGATAATTAATTATATTAATGTCATTGGGATGGCATTAGATTCAGCCAAAAAAAAAATCAACTATCTGCTTGTGACGGCACGGCAACTTAAGGGGGGTGGGGGGATGGTATGGGAAGAAGAGATCAGAAATGATCTTTTACAAAAGAAGGAATTTGATACGAAATTTAAGAAAATAAAAAAGTCTTTTCAACCTTATGATCTTAAATTAAAATTATGTTAAATATATAAAATTAAATAAATTATTATTTTTTAAACAGATTAAAAAAAAATAAAATCGTTGTTTTTAAATGAGGAAATGAGGGCAGTATTATCATGGGGGGTGGATGGATTGGTGGTGGGTTGGTTGTTATGATGGGAACCTTGAAATTACTAAATACATATATACCAAAGACATGCTTAGAAAGTGTGGTTGACTTTGTGACATGATTTATTTTACTATTACGTACTACTCCATTTGTTTATTTTATTTTATTTTGTAAATAATATACTCCCTTTGGCCGTTGTTATATGAGCATTTTCTATTTTATATGATTATTAAGAAATTATTAATGTACTAATAAATTTTATTATTTTATTTTTTATTTATATCAATATATATTAAATTAAGTTAGAAAAAATTATTAATACATCAATTAATGATGGGGTAAAAATAATTAATTCTATTCTAATTTAGTAAGTGTTCATATAATATGGGACAAATATTTATAGAAAGATGTTCATATAATATGGGACGAAGGTAGTAATAGATAGATACTTTAATTTGGTTGACAAGATCGTTATTTTTATTGTGATCATCTAGATATTGTGTCTCGCAAACATCTTAACTTTGAAATATTTACTGGACTGGCTTAAATCAAATTAAGGTGTCTGAACGTAATTTTTCAAAGTTAAAATCTTAATTGTCGGATTAATTTTAATTTGTGAATTGATAATATTGGGCTCCTCCTTTTCGCTTTCATTAATGTTTAAATATTTTCTTTTGATTGGTTTATGATGAGAAATATACATCAAATGATCCATGAAACATGCAACTGGTCTCAAGATCATACAGTCTCATTTGATTGATTATTAATTAATTAACTAATTATTTGGTTTGGTTTAGTTTGTATGTAAATTTACGTGTTTGTCTTCTAGTCATAATTCATCAAACACCATTTATAAATGCTTTAATTTTACTAGCAAATATTTATAATTATCTTTTCCAAAAAAATAAGTTATTTTCTAATATTTGATTGACATCAAATATTTTCCTCAAAACATACTTTTCGTTGGAAGCCATTTTTTTCACAGTTATCTTATTTCTTAACTTCATATTAATGCTTAACCAACACATAAACATTATTATCGTGATCTGTATATTCAATGTTTCGTTAAAAATAACCATAATCAGTGGTACGCAAATCTTACCACTACCTTAAAGAAATAGAGAGGTTGTTTCTGGAAAACCCTCGTCTCAACATAAACAAGCCCCATAGCAGAAGAAACTAGATATACTCAATATTTCATCGATATAATTTATAATTAAAAACTTCAAGAATCTTTTTTTCAGTCCCAATCAAACACGCGAAACAGTTTGTCCCCGAAGAAAGAAAGTATTATTGTAAAATTACCAAACATACCCTAATATCAAATGTAGTGGTTGTATAAAGATGAATAATGTATGTGTATGTGGATGTTTTCTTGTGGGTATGTTGAGTGGTTAATGGGTAAGTGGGCTAAAATTGTGACCTTTTTCTAACTTAAAAATTGTGGGCTATATTATAGTAGTTTAAGTTTTTTTTCAACATACAACAAATATGGTGGTTGTGAAAATGTTTCTTTGACTTGGAAATGGAAATGACATTTTACACTTTTTGTAAAGCACATAATGATAGATATATATTCATTGACTTCATGTGTCTCATTTCAACCATTAAAATTTGTAACTCATTTTTTCAATATTCATGGAGGTCCACTCAGGTGTGTTGAAATTATTTTTAAATAAAAGTGTCAATGAAAAAGATCCTATATTTAAAAAAAAAAAGAAGAGGAAGATCTTATCTAATAATGGTATTACTATAATTTACGTGGGTCCTTAATGTATTGATTTTCAACTATGATACAATTATAATTGGAGAGACAATTATAGCGCTTTGATGCTAATGATTTTCACCTCTCCATCTGCATATATTGGTCACTAACTGAAACATCGTATTCTCTTCGTTTTAATTTATGTAATATTATTTATTTAGATATAAAATTTTAATTTTAATTTTTTTTTCAAATTTGTGATATAAAAGAAATTTTTGATATTTGTGTGATTTAAATTATTTTATTAGGAGAACAAAAAGAATTTAGAGCGTAGTTATTTTTTTTTTTTTTGGGATAGACTAAAAAAAATATCATAACTAAATATGAGGTGAACATGATACTCTCTTTGTTTCAATTTTTGACCTTGAAAGTTTGTCCTTAGAGCTGAAAAGTGAGGTAAAAAGTTCAAGTTTATCAATTTTCAAAAATAGTTTCCTATTTTTTAGGTCACCACGCCCCTCACGTACGAGCAACCGGCCTTCGAACCCTTGACCTACTAGCAGTAAGGAGGAAACTCCCCAACCACTATGAACAAGGAGGCTGGTGTTATTTCGCAACATAAAAAATCATTTATAGTATAAAACACATGAAATGGGCCAGCCCACGTGTTTCTCTTTTTCATATTTCATTGAAGTGAGTCCATGTTCAATGGGTAAAGCTTAATGGTCCAAGTGGAAAGGTCTACAAGTATTTTGGTCTTCATGTTTCAACATAATTTGAGGTTCATGGGATAATTTCAAAACGGTAATGCTATTTGGCCACAATAATAAAAAAAAATGTTCACATTATAAACTAGTTTTATTTTAGATATTTTTGTCCTTTACTTAAAAAATTAATATATTCTTTATTCATTTTATTTCCAAGACATTGGAAATATCTAATCATCAATTATTTGGTGAATTCA
>JBCEWC010016960.1:0-12783 GCA_038996855.1 Solanum aculeatissimum
CATGAGTTTTGAATGATTTATGAATTAATGCATGGTCTCTTGATGTATTGGTTAGCATGTCTCTTATTTGTGATTGAAGTCCTCAAGCCCTAGCCCTAGCACATTCGGGGACGAATGTTCCCAAGGGGGAGATAATGTAACAAACCAAAAATTTTCAAAACAATCCTTAAGGTTGGCCTTATATGATGT
Source organism: Solanum aculeatissimum (assembly GCA_038996855.1). NCBI lineage: Eukaryota > Viridiplantae > Streptophyta > Magnoliopsida > Solanales > Solanaceae > Solanum > Solanum aculeatissimum. Next base: position 190 of record JBCEWC010016960.1, read on the forward strand.
AATACTGGTCATGGTTTAGTTTTGGTAGCCACGGGTTGAGTTTAAATGGCCGAACGTAAAATGGGTTAGTTGGTGGCCTAGAGAGACAGTTTGGGCAGTGTACTTTAAACTTCCAGAACATTTGATGTGGGTAATATAGAGTGCGCTACTATATATCAAATTAAATCTCTTTGAGTTAGCTTCGCAACGCAACTAGTTTCACTCAATTCGGAGTTCGGATGAGGAAGTTATGGCCCAAACAGGGAGACTGCCTGAAATTCGGAAGATGTTGGAGATAGGCTGTGAATTGTGGCAAAGGACAAGCCCACGGTCCGTGAAACTCGTCATGGTACCTGAAGGGTGTCTTGGGGTGTTCCAGTGAACTACGGGTGGCCAGGAACCACCCCATGAGACAAGTCCTAAGACACGGACCCCTAAACAGTCTGTGTGCACTTGGACGGTCCGTGTACTATCCCATCAAGTGGGACAGTGGCTTGGCCAGGCTGTGGATAGACTAAATTGCTAAGGGAGGGGTCACGGGACCATGAGATGGTCTATGGACCTTCAGACGGCTAGTGAAAGGGTTCGTCAAGTGTTCCAGAAAGTCCTCTGAGAGTTCGCGTTGGAAAATTGGCTAAGTGTGGTTTGACGGAAGGTGAGATGGTCCGTGAGACAAGTTCACGGTCACTGTAGCAACCGTGTGACCCTGTGTCCAGTGAAAAGTTCCATTTTATTAATTGTAATTTTGTAATTTAACATTTCCTTAATCCCCCTTTTGGTATTCTAAGGTCTCCTAAACCCCTAAATGAATCCCCAAACCCTCATTCATCCATTAAAAACTCTCCTACACTCACCTTAAAAATTCTAAAACTCTCTTAGCCTCCATTGAAGAAATCTAGAAGAATTTGGGGAAGACAACCTTGACCAAGTTTGACCTTACAAATAGTTGGTGAAATTAAGGTATGTGGGACTTGATTCAAGGATCCTCTTTCATCCTTGAAGACCCTATGAACCCTAACTCTTTAAATTTGATTTTTAGTTTTCAATTAAGTTATGGGTTCTTCTAATATTGTTATAGATTAGTGTTGGGATTTGAGTGTTGTAGTTTTAGGTGATTTAAATCATTTTTTAATCTTGATTTCATGAATGTTCAATGGAACCCTTGATGATTTAAAGTGCATGTCACTTTTATGGTTTAATTAAGCATGGGTAACTTGCATTATGGCTTGTTCATAGATTTCTACATGATTTATGATGAAACATCTATCAAATTGTGAAATAAAGTCTTGATTCCATTACCCATGTTCTTGTATCTCATTCATTGCATATGCATGGTTGTTGTTGTTCCTTTGGAACCCATGATTTGAAATTCTTTGTCCCTAGGGGTCTTCCATGTTGTTGGTTGAGGTGACATCCCCGCTATATATGATCATAGGATTGCATCTCATGCATCATGGCATAGAATATTGTTATATTACTCTTTGGCTACATGCATTCCTTTTGTATCACTTGTCCCCTTGTCATGTTGGTTGGTCTTGCTATACTTGTCATATGCATTGCATTCCCGCATACTTAGTTCTTAATGTTTCTAACCCATATTCTTGTCTATATGATCTAATCATGTATGGACCGAGGGTGACATCTACATTCTATCGGACGACTCTTGAGATTGCTATTGAAGACTTGCTAGTGGTGAGCCCTCTTGTTCAAAAGCAATAGCCACCTTCTATCTACCACTTTATTTTCATGTATTTACTTCTTTGACTTGAGGGTGAGCCTCAAACTTGTTGAGGCCCCGCTCATCTATGTAGAGGCATTGTTGGACAAATCTATACTCTTGTACGTTTGGCTTGTATGTTGAACCTTTGTTATTTAATATGATGTTATTTAGCTTGTCTCATGATCATGTTCTCTTGTTATGATATTGACTTGCATGATGGACATTGTGAATGGCTATGTGCTTATGTGGAAAGTCCCATAATCCTGGTGTGCCCCCATAGTGAAAATCCTATTTCCGCTTGTCCTTAGAGATTATTGCTATGTGATAAGTGTAAGCATGTTTGTCCCATTCTCGTCATTGTCCCTATAGCTTGAGTCCCAAGTCCCCAACTCCTTAGAACTTACGTGTTATGTGCTTACCTTCCGCGCTTCTGAACCGATGATATGTGTAATGATGCTATGATGGCTTGATTGAGAGTCTTTGGGTCCTCCTTCGCCATGTCACATCTAGGCCCCGTATTTGGGTCGTGACAGTGATGCTCCATAAAATGGATTTTCCTAGTTGATCCATCTAGGTCAAGTTACCCACTATGTGGGGTTAAGTTTGGTTTACCTTGACAAGTAGACCACCTCTTTTCCGGTGGAGGTTCATGCATCAGAATTCCAAGTAGTAGCTCGCTTGGTCTTATATGTGAGTTACGGTCTCCTCCCATATATGTATGTATGTTTCTCAAGTTTGATTGTCTCTATGCATGTTTTGACTTAAGCACCATTCATGCATGTCATATTGATCTACTATCTGTTGGTTATGATTATGAATTTTGTAATGTTATACTACATTTCCTTGCTTGCATTGCACCCCGCATACTTAGTACATTCCAAGTACTAACTCATACTCTTTTGCCTACATAATCTCACCATGTAGTGACCGGATCTCCTATTTATTCTCCTCCACGTAGATAGCTAGATTACTTGAAGACTTCTTTGGTGAGTCCTCTATTATGGGGACAACATCCATTTTCTTTTAATGCTTAATTAAGTCTCATGTATTTATGGATATTTTCTAATTGAGGGTGAGCCCAAAAGCATGTCTCGGCCCCCGTTCCAATCATGATAGAGGTGTTGTTGGATATAACTATTATGTAATGAGCTCGACTCCTATCATGTCATTAAATTCTATGTGAGACTTTCCTTATTCCCTTTATCCCCTTATATGTTTGTTGTATGTTTTTTATTATATGGAAGTCCCAAGTCCCGAAAATATTCCCATAGCTTGAGTCCAAAGCCCTGTTTCCCCTATAATTTGTTAGTTATTTGTTATTCTTTGATTTAAGCTTCCGCAACCAAGGATGTGCTAATGATATGTAAGAGGCTAGTTTGGGATGCCCTCGGGTTTTCCATTCGTCGTGTCACATCGTGGACCTAGGCTTGGGTCGTGACAATCTTGGTATCAGAACACTTGGTTTGTAATAGTCCTCGAAAATCCAACACACTATGTCGAGTAGAGTCTTATTTATGGTTGTGAAGCGCGCCACAACTATGAGTGGGAAGCTATGAGACATTCTAGGAAAATGGTTCAGTTCTTCATAATCTATGTTGTGCTATAGTATTGGATTAAGATTTATTTTTCTCTTAATGGATGGTCTTTTGCATATTTAGATCATGTTGCAAAGGGGAATGCCTCAAAGAGTGCTTACCCCTGAGGGTGACCTAGCCCCTCAGGTTCCTCGAGCTCCCTAAGACGAGGAAGGGGTCACGCATGCCGAGTATTAGAATGTCATCGCTACATTGGCACAAGATATGAACAACCAATTGAACCAAGGAGCCTAAGCTTCCTATGCTCCTACACCAGCCTCTAGGGTGAGAGATTTCACAAGAATGAATCCTCCAAAATTTCATGGCTCCAAAATAGAGGAGGACCCCCAAGCATTTATTGATGAGGTATACAAGATAGTAGCTATCATGGGGATGAGTTCTGAGGAGAAGGCAGAACTTGCGGACTACCAACTTAAGGGCCTTGCACAAATTTGGTTCACTCAATGGAAGGGAGGGAGGGAGGAAGGTGGCCCCATTCCATGGGAGGAGTTTAAAGTTGCTTTCCTAAATCGTTTCTTCCCTATCGAGTTGAGAGAGGCAAATATGATGGAGTTCATGAATCTCAAGCAAGGCTCATCGAGTGTGAAGGAGTATTCCCTTAAGTTAAAGAAGCTCTCCAAGTATGCTCCTCATTTAGTTGCCGACCCTAGGGCAAGGATGAACAAGTTTGTGTTGGGAGTGTTCGATTTTGTGAATAAAGAGTGTCATACCGCTATGCTTGTGGGTGATATGGACTTGTCTCAACTCATGACTTATGATGAGCAACTTGAAGGGGAGAAACTTAGAAATAGAAGGAGTGGGGAGTCCAAGGCACCAAGGGTGGTCGTTTTCAACAAGGCCACAAATTCCAAGTCCAAGGGTCATCCAATTCCCATAACCTAAGGTTGACTAATGATAAGGTGCCCAACCCTAAGGCACAAGGGCAAAATGTTGGAATGACTTTTCCAAGGTGCCAAAAATGCAGGAGGACTTATAGTGGCAAATGCTTAAGGGATTCAAATGTTTATTATGGATGTGGTAGGATGGGCCATAATGTTGTCGATTGTCCCCATGTTCACAACTATGGTAGAGATGGTTGCCCTCAAGGACAAGGTGCTCATGTTTACCCAAGAGCCCAAGGTGGCCAACAAGGGAGTGCTCCACGTCACAATCAATTTTATGCTCTTCAAGGGAGACAAGGAGTGGATGAGATGCCCAACGTTGTTACCGGTATGTTGAAGGTCTTTGACTTTGATATGTATGAATTATTAGATCTGCAAGCCACCCTTTCCTTTATTACTCTTTTTATTGCTAATAAGTTTTATGTATGTCCCGAGTCACTATGTAAACCCTTCGAGGTGTCTACCCCCATTTGTGAGTCTGTTGTCACTAGAAGTGTCTATAGGGGGTTGTCCCGTGTATCTAATGCATAAAGTCCTTCCTTGTGATTTTGTTGAACTATACATGGTAGATTTTGATATTATTCTTGGGATGGACTGGTTAAATGCATATTATGCTTCCATTTCTTGTAGAACCCATAAGGTTGAATTCTAAATCCCTAATGAAACCATTTTTGAGTGTGGTGGTCATGATTTGATGGTTAAGGTAGGTTTATTTCTTGTCTTAAGGCCTGAAAGTTAATTTCTAAGGGTTGTATTCACCATCTTGTGAGGGTTTGGGATATTGAGTCTAAAGCCCCTCTCATCGAGTCAATTTCGGTGGTCAATGAGTTTCTTGATATTTTTCCTAAAGAGCTTCCTGATATTCTTCCTGAAAGGGAAATAGACTTTGGTATAGACCTCCTCCCTGATACACAACCCATTTCTAGTCCCCCTTATCGTATGGCCCCGACGGAGTTAAAAGAGTTAAAGGACCAATTGAAAGACTTATTAGATAAGGGTCTCATAAGGCTAGTAAGTCCCCATGGGGTGTGCCTGTGTTGTTTGTGAGGAAAAAGGATGGTTCCCTTAGGATGTGCATTGACTATTGGCAACTCAATAAGGTCACCATAAAGAACATGTTTCCCTTGCCAAGGATAGATGATCTATTTGACCAACTATAAGGGGCTAGCCATTTCTCTAAGATTTATCTCCGGTTCGGATACCACCAATTGAGGGTGAGAGAGTTTGATGTTCCCAAGATGACATTTTGCACTAGGTGTGGGCACTTTGAGATTGTGATGATGTCATTTGGTTTAACTAATGTGCCGGTAATATTTATGGACCTTATGAATAGGGTCTTTAAATCCTACCTTGATTTATTTGTTATCGTATTCATTGATGATATTTTGATCTACTCCCAAAGTAAAGAGGAGCATGTGAATAACTTGACGAGTGTTTTGCAAATTTTGAGAGATGAAAGGTTGTTTGCCAAATTTGATAAATGTGAGTTTTGGTTGAGAGAAGTTTCATTCCTAGGGCATGTGATGTCAGGTGATGGGATCAAAGTGGACCCTAAGAAAAAAGAAGTGATAAAGAATTGGCCTAGGCCATTGACTCCAACGGATATTAGGAGTTTCTTGGGCATAGCGGTGTACTACCAGAGGTTTGTAAATAGTTTCTTTTCCATTGATTCCCCTTAGACCAAATTAACCCAAAAGAAAGCAAAATTCTTGTGGACCGAATAATATGAAAAAAGTTTCCAAACTTTGAAAGATAAGCTTATGTAAGCTCCTATTTTGACTCTACCAAAAGGGTTAGAAGGGTTTACGGTCAATTGTGATGCTTCAAGGGTAGGTTTGGGGTGTGTACTAATGCAAAATAGCAAGGTCATAGTCTATGTTTTTAAGCAGCTAAAGCTACATGAGTGTAATTATCCCACTCATGACCTCGAACTAGCGGCCGTGGTATTTGCTCTAAAGATATGGCATCATTACTTATATGGAGTTCATGTGGATATGTTCACCGATCACAAGAGTCTCCAATATGTGTTCACCCAAAGAAATATTAATTTGAGACAACGAAGGTGGATGGAACTCCTCAATGACTATGATATGAGCATGCACTATCATTCCGACAAAGGTAACATCATGGACGATGATTTAAGTAGGGTATCCATGGAGAGTATAGCTCATGTTGATGATGGCAAGAAAGAATTAGCCAAGGAGGTCCATCGGTTGGCTAGGTTGGGTGTTAGGTTGGATGAGATTGAAGATGGGGTGTGGTGATTGTTGATGGTTCCAAATCTTCCTTGATTGAAGAGGTCAAATCCAAGTAAAACTTGATCCCTCTCTCCTAGAATTGAAAGTGTTTGTGAAGGAAGGTAATATGGAGGTTTTCTCCCAACGGGAAGATGGTGTACTTAGGTATAAGGATAGGTTGTGCATGTCTAACAATGATGAATTGAGGAATATGAGTTTGAAGGAGGCACATAACTTATCCTACTCTATTCATCTCGGGTCTACAAAGATGTATAGAGACTTGAAAGAAGTGTATTGGTGGGGCGGTATGAAAAGAGATATCGCCAAATTTGTAGTCAGTTGTCACAATTGCCAACAAGTCAAGGTCAAACACAAAAGATCAGGTGGCCTAGCCCAAGACATAGAGATTCCCACTTGGAAGTGGGAAGAGATTAACATGGATTTCGTGATTAGGTTACTGAAGACTAGAAAGCATTTTGACTCCATTTGGAGTATTATTGATAGGATCACAAAGTCAACTCACTTCCTACTAATTAAAATGACTTATGGTGTCGAAGACTATGCCAAGAAATACATTTACAAATTGGTAAGGTTGCATGGGGTACCATTGTCTATCATTTCGGATCGAGGTACTCAATTCACTTCTCATTTTGGAAAATCTTTTCAAAAGGGTCTTGGTGCTAAGGTTAAGCTTAGCACGGCCTTTCATCCTCAAATAGATGGTTAGACCGAGAGGACAATTTAAACTATTGAGGATATGCTTAGGTCTTGTGTTTTAGAGTTTGAAGTGGTTGGGATGATCATCTTCCACTCATCGAGTTTTCCTACAACAATAGCTATCACTCTAGTTGCGAAATGGATCCCTTTGAAACTATTTATGGTAGGCATTGTATATCCCTAGTTGGGTGGTTTGATGTGGGAGAAGTTGCCCTGCTAGGTCTGAATTTTGTTATGGAAGCTTTGGAGAATGTGAGGTTGATTAGGGAAAGATTGAAGATGGCTCAAAGTAGACAAAAGTCCTGCACCGATGAGAGGAGGAGAGATATTGAGTTTAACATTGATGATTGGGTTTATTTGAAGATCTCACCTATGAAGGGTGTGTTTCAGTTTGGTAAAAAGGGAAAGTTGAGCCCAAGATTTGTAGGGCCATATAAAATTTTGAGTAGAGTCGGCAAGGTTTCCTATGAGTTGGAACTGCCTAAAGAGTTGGGCATGGTCCACCCAGTCTTCCATGTATCCCTGTTGAGAAAGTGTGTAGGTGACCCAAATTCTATAGCACCTTTGGACGTGGTGGGCATTGTAGAAAACAATTTGACATATGAAGAGGTTTCGGTGAAAGGATTAAGAAACAAAAATGTGTCATCTGTCAAGGTTCATTGGAAGAATCAACGAGCCAAAAGTGTCTCATGGAAAGCCAAAGCAAACATGAAAAAGTGATATTCGTACCTCTTCTACTCTAATCAAGCCTAAGGTAAAAGTTGAAATCCTATCTATGATGTCAATTCTTGATTTTAAGCCTTGTGCTCTTGTTGCTTGCATGCACGATCATGAACTGATTTTTGAATGGTAATTGATACATGATTTCGATAGGTTTTACAAAGTGAATGATTAAGTTACATTTTTGCATTTACTTTCAGTGACATGGTTCCTCTTCCTACTCCATTCAAGCTAATCTTGCATCATTCGAGGACGAATGATCCAAAGGAGGAGATATTAAAACACCCCTCATGGTTGAAGACCTTGAAAAAATTATCAGCTGAGAAAATACCTTGAGAATTAGTTTCATGAGACGGTCTATGGCCCGTGAAGTGATCCACGACTCATGGATGGTCTCGTAGAAGTGGGCATTGAGAAGTGACTTTTTAAGGGAACACTGGAAGGATTTATGAGACCTAGAGCACGAGCCGTAGAATGCTCTATGACTCGTGAACTCACTTCGTGAAAGGGACCTTAAGGGCCAAAATTTATCTAAGGCAAGGAGTGGAGGGAACTTCACAACTTGTGGAGTTGTCCACGACCTGTGAAGGGGGTTTCGTAGGAAGTTCCAATGGCCTCGATTTAGAAGACCCCTGATCCACGAGAAGACTCCACAACCCGTGTAAAGTTTCACGAGTCATGAGGAGGTTTCTTAGGAAATATCAGTGACCAATGTTTGGAGGACCCCTGATCCACGAGAGGTTCCACGACTCATGGAGTGGTCCACGATCCATGATTGAGGTTTCATAGACCAGTCTGACTAGGTTTTTAAAAGGGTCAAAACTGACCTTTTTCACTCTTTTACACTTAAACCCCATCATTTTACTACTCCAAGATCCCCTTATCAGCCTTTTTCAACCCTAATCTACCCATTCCCTCTCATTCTAAAAAAACCCTAAGTCTAAAACTCTCTCAAACACTCTCAAGTTCTTCAAGGTACACAAGTGTAAGGTGCAAGCTAAGGTTTCGTTTCCTCCATCTCAAAATTAATTTTCTTCCACAAGAATCACACTAAGGTATGTAGGTTTGATTGTTGGGACCTTTCTTCCCACAATTCTAACCATTTTCTTCTCCAACTACATGAAAGTATTTTATAAATTCTTTCATATGATGTTATTATTATGCATTATGTATACAAATTAATGGGTTCTTCAAGTATTAATTATTTGTGCATGAATACTATTGAAGGTTTGCCCCATGTTTTAGATTATGAATTTTGAACCCATGCATGTTATGAACCATGAAGATAATGAGTTTTGAGATGGATTTTATGATAGTAAATTTGGGTTTCTTTCTACTACATTGGTGGGTTGATTGATTTGATTCTTCAAGTGACATGGATTTACATTCTTCATGAGAATGTTATTAAATTGCATAAATTTGAGTATATGTGCATTCACCCACTATATTTGACTAAAGTTACATGACAAAGGTTAATGTACGATTTACAAGACAAGCATGAGATGATAATTATGTGGACTCCTAAGCATGTATTGAACTCATGCAAAAGTTCTTATGATTTACAATAAAATGTTGAGTCCTTATGTTATTCTACCCTCTTAAGAATGGATATTGTCTACATGAAGAGGTCAAGTATGATAAGTGTTATACCCTTATGTACTCATCAATGTCCACAAGAAGGGGTCAAGTTTATGAATATTCCACCCTCTTGTGTAAAGTTATACCACTAGAAAGGGTCAAGTTTATGAATGTTTTTACCCTCTAAAGTAAGGTATATGCTCACTTGTAGGGGTCCAGTTATGTGAATGAGTTACTCATTCCATGTTATCATGATTTTACAAGTCTTTCAAGCTATAATGATGTTTATAATTATGTTAAGAATTTCGTGGAATTAGACTTAGCATCGAAGGAGGCTTAAGGTGGGGGCTCGACCTAAGGGATCCTTATAAAAAGTCTTGGTCTCTTAACTATGTGCCACCATAGGTTTATGTTATGCTCCCTAAGGGGGATTTTACTAGTGGATTCATCTACGTCAAGTTACCCACTATGAGGGGTTAAGTTTAGTTTACCATGGCAAGTAGACCACCTCTTTTTTGGTGGAGGTCATGCATCACAATTCCAAGTAGTAGCTCGCTTGGTCTTATATGTCGGTTACGGTCTCCTCCCATATATGTATGTATTCTATGCAAGTTTGATTGTCTCTATGCAGTTTTGACTTAAGCACCATTCATGCATGTCATATTGATCTAGTATCTATTGGTTATGATTATGCATTTTGTAATGTTATACTATGTTTCCTTGCTTGCATTGCACCCCGCATACTTAGTATATTCCAAGTACTAATGCATACTCTTTTGCCTACATGATCTCACAATGTAAGGACCGGAGCTCCTATTCATCCTCCTCCAGGTGGCTAGTCAGATTACTTGGAAACTTCTTTGGTGAGTCCTCTATTATGGGGACCACATCTACTTTTTTCATGCTTAATTAAGTCTTATGTATTTATGGATATTTTCTAATTGAGGGTGAGCTCGGAAGCATATCTCGGCCCTCATTCCAATCATGATAGAGGCGTTGTTGGATATAACTATTATGTAATGAGTTCGACTCCTATTATATCGTTAAATTCTATGTGAGACTTTCTTTAGTCCCTTTATTCCCTTATATACTTGTTTTATGTTGTTAATGAGATGGAAGTCCCAAGTCACGAAAACATCCCTATAGCTTGAGTCCAAAGTCCCGTTTCCCCTAGAATTTATTTGTTTTTTATTATTCTTTGATTTAAGCTTCCGCAACCAAGGATGTGTGAATGATATGTAAGAGGCTAGTTTGGGATGCCCTCAGGTCTCCTATTCTCCGTGTCATGTCTAGACCCTAGGTTTGGGTCATGACACAGAGTCACTACCCTCCCATTCCAAAACAGGCTCATTTGGAATATGAAATTTAACTTTCTGAGTTATACAATCAACAGAGGCATATGAAGCATGCAACTAATCCATCCAAAGAATAATATTGAAATCAAACATGTCAAGCTCTACAAGATCACCAGGAAGGACTTTATGCAAGACTAAAACATGACAACCCCGATAGATACTTCAGGCAATAAATAGACTCACCCACGGGAGTATAAACTGAGTAGGACTCCCTCAAAATTTTAGGACTCAAACCAAACATAACAGCCAATAGAGGAGTCATAAAATATAAATTTGCAACTGGATCAAGCAAAGCATGAGCATTAAAATTGAAGACTTTTAACATACTAGTCACCACATTCGGGGTCTCCTCAACTTCCAAACGAGCTTTCAAGGCATAGAACCTATTGTTTCTGGGAGCATCTCTTGGAGAAACCCTTGATTAGACCTCACCACCCTAAGATTCTTGGCCTTGACCTTTCTTAGCAACCTTAGGATAGTCAACAACTCTGTGGCCCATATCACCACACCCGTAGCAAGCACTTGATCCCCACAAGCACTTTCCGGAATGAACTATCCCATACTTTTCACATCGAGGAGGCAATGGTCCACCTCCAACTTGTGCCTTGGGAGGAGTCACTCTAACATTGGCAAACCTTGCATTCAAACCTTGGCCCTGTTGGAAGGGACCATTTCCACCACCATTTCTAGAGTTAGAGAACCCACCATCATACCGGGCCCTCTTAGAATCATTCACCCTCCTCTCCTTGAGCTTCTCTCCGTTAATTTATTCAGCATAAGTCATAAGCCTGGAAATGTCCATATCCAAAATAAGCATAGCTATATGACACTCCATCACAACCAAATCAGAGACCCCAAAGATAAACATGTGCATCCTTGCATGATGTAATGACCCAAAAATTTCTGAAACTCCTTATGGTTGATCTTGCATGATGTTATACTGGTCATGGTTGAAATTTGCTAGCCAAGGGTTGAGTTTAAGTGGCTGAATACAAAACGAATCATTTTAGGGCCTAGAAAGGTCGTTTGGATAATGAGCTTCACAGAACCATAACTTTTGATGCGGGTTGAACCGTGTAGGATACTTCATATAAAATTGAATATCTTTGAATTATCTTCGCAACGCAACTGATTTCACTCAATTTGGAGTTCAGATGAGGAAGTTATGCCCAAAGGAGTGAGACTTCCTGAAATTCGGAAGACATTGGAAAGGGGCCCTGAAAATGGCCCAAGGCATGGGCCACGGACCGTGTTACTGCTCAAGGTCCATGCGGGGGTCTGTGAGATGGTCCATAGAGCATGGGGTGTCCAGGACCCACCCCACAAACCAAGTTAAGGTCCACAGACCACCCCACGGTCCGTGAGACCTCAAACGGACCGTTTGGTGGTCCGTCAAGTAGAGCAGAGGCTGGGCCAAGCTATGGTTGGTTTAAGTGGCTAATTCAAGGTTCACCTAGAAGGTGGACGATCGTGAACAGTGGTATGGACTGTCTGGGCCACCGTTTGGCCCAGGGTTCAGTGATTTTGTCCGTCTCATTAAGGGTCAAGTCATAAATTAATTAATCCTTAGGCCCTTTTTCGGCTTCCTAAAGTCTCCTAAACCCTAAATCAATACCCTAAATTTTTTCATCCATTCCAAGCCTCCTCCATTCACTTTGAAAATTCTAAAATCCTCTTAGCCTCCATTGAAGAAGCTTGAAGAAATTGGGGAAGACACCCTTGACTAAGTTTGACGTTGCAATTCTTTTGGTGAAATTAAGGTATGTGGGATTTGATTCAAGGATCTTCTTTCATCCTTGAAGACCCAAGAAC
>JBCEWC010016961.1:0-12783 GCA_038996855.1 Solanum aculeatissimum
AAATAATATTTTAAAATCTAAGGAACTTTTGAAATTTATTTTAAATTATTTTAAATAATTATTTTGAATTGTTAAAAATTTGAAGAAGCTCGATAGTTAATTTATGTCGTGGATGGTCAAAATTGGGTGTCAACAATCGAAGTAATTCTAGCACTGATCGTAAGTGGATCAAGTGGTCCTTCCAATTGGAGTTATAGATCAAGATATTATAAAACAAATAAACTATCGGAGATAAGGCCTGAATATCTCATTCATGGTGCCCTGGAATGTTGACGGAGCATTGGACAACCCAAATGACATCACTAAAAATTCATAGTGGTCATCATGTGTTCGGAATGTTGTTTTGGCTACATCTTCCATTTTAACCCTAATTTGATGGTATCTAGATAGTAAGTCAAGCTTTGAGAAATAAATTGTACCATTTAGCTCATCAATGGTGGGAATACGAAACCTATCCTTCACAATAATGGCATTGAGAGCTCTATAATCCACACAAAATCTCCATGTCCCTTTTTTTTTTCAAACTAGCAGTACTAGAGAGGAGAATAGGCTCCTGCTAGGCTTGATAACTCCATCCCTACTCATGTCCGCAACCAATTATTCCATAACTTGTTTTTGGAAGTAGGGATAGTGATATGGCTAGATTTAAATGAATTGTATGGTATTGTGACCGTGATGGTGGAAATCCTTGTGGTTTAAGGAAAACATAAAAAAAAACTCATCTAAAATAGGGATCAAGTCTAGATTAGTGACTTTCTCAGTCGAGACTTCGTTTGGCACCACATGTAGAGAGTAATATGAAGGTACAACATTAGTTGCGATGTACCTACGAAGGCTATGTAGTTGGACTGGCATTGCAGTGTTTGGAATATCCCCTTTGTAACATATAGTTTTCCCTTCTGAAGTGAATTCAAGCAAATGCTCAACATAGTCTTGTATCACCTTTCCCAATGTAGAGAGCCACGCAACCCTAAGAACTATATCCACACTACGAATAGGAAACAAATATAAATCAAGTGTAAGAGCATATCCCTGAATCGTTAAAGTAACCTATCATACAACACCTTCACAATGGAGTCATTGACCGCTACTAACCATCACAAAGAAATTGGGAGTGGAGTCCACTAGAAGCTGCAAAAAGTAGGTTGCTCGCGTCTAGACAAAATTATGATCACTTTCTCCTTCCAACAATACTTGGACCAGAGATCTATTTATGTGCCCAAGAAATCATAGAGTAGATGATGAATGTCCACCTGCCAAGGCGTGATATGAAATAGCAGATTTCTCTTGGACCTCTAAAACTTGTAGCTCTTCGGCTAACAAGTCCTCATATACAAATGGCTCTGGTAAGTCGGATTGAACCTCTGAATCATCAGTTAGAAGAAGTAGTTGAGGCGGAGACTTACATTTGTGGCCTGCAGTGAATTTTTCCTCACAATAGTAGCATAATCCAAGCTTATGCCAACTCTGAATCTCTGAATGAGTAAGGTGTTTAAGTGGTGGGCGGTTTGAACTAGAAGTTGTCGTCCTTGTTAGAATGAATGAGTTTGAGGACTCCTGATTAGGGCTAGGCAAAGATAGGTGCCCCTCTGTTAGCAAATGCTGGTCGATTCGAGCCTTTTTTTTGCCTGGATTCGACGCTCACGTATATGTGCCCATTTGAGTGTGTCATCATAAGTTTTAGGCTCGTGGCTAAGAACTAAGTTTTTGATGTCTTATCTAAGCACAAAAACAAAAATTCTTACCATCAACCCATCTGAAATATCATCTGTCTTGTTGGCTATGGATTCAAAATGACCCTGTAACTCTGACACTGGTTACTTGCTTGAGTTTCGCAAGATGACCTTCAACAGATTCAATATTTTTTTGGCTTGAAACGAACCTTTGCTTTTTCTGCAAATTGCTCCCATCCAATTAATTATTTGTTTCGAAACAACCATCGATATCATTCTAATGCATCTCTATCAAGATAGAACAACGCCATTGTGAGTTTCTGCGAATCTTTAATTCCGTAGAAATCAAAGTAGCGCTCTGCTAGAAATATCCAAGCATCTGGATGTTCCCCGTTAAATCATCCAAATTCCACCACCCGCTGGCCTATGCTGGAGAGTGGGTGTCGTAGGATGGTTATCATGTCGTGCTATTGCCATTGGTGTGTCATGAACTTTTTCCCCCACTACCTCCGGTAACATTGCACGAATTTTGACTAATTCCTTCTCAAATCCCTTACAATTCCATCAATAAGAGCCTTGAGTCATTATTGGTCCTCCATTAAAAGACCTCTGGATGAAAGCACCAATGTAACAAACACAATAACACGCCAACTGATCACTATTAGTTACTGGATAGAATTACAACAATGGATAATAATACATAGAATTAGTGAAGGAACAAGAAGGAACAAAGGCAATGAGAAGAGAATTACATAAGAAAATATAGATGGAAAATAGAGATATGATGCAACAATAGCCTTCTTTACTATGCCTAGAGAAATAACTTATATTAGACATCTCCTACTCCACTTGCCGCACATATAACGCCACATATTTAGCGCCCACTTCCCCACGTTTTGCTTCCGGTAGACAAAGCCAATTAATCATTTTCACACGATTACTCCTTCTAGACTAAATAAAATTATAGTTATCTTCTGGATTAGCTTTGCTTTTCTCTGCGTCATCACTCTGATTCATAACAATTATTTTATTTATAATGGTTATTTTAATACTTATATATTATTATTATTATTTACTTATTATAATTATTTTAAAATTTTTATTATTAATTTTCTCATAGTAATTTATTCGAAACTTAAAAAACTCTGAAATTAAGATTTTTACTCCATGAGAAGTTTCAAAGTTTTACTTGTTAAAGTTTTAAATTTCAACATCGTGTATTGGGGGGTATATGCGTTTACTTTAGGAGTGTTTTTATTCAAAAACTATTTTTGCATTTAAAAGTAACTATGTTCTAATTAGATTTGAGTACTTTACTTTTTTGCACTCTTTTGTGACTTGTGACCTTTTTAAAAAAAATAATCCGCACCTTTATCTTCTTAATGTCTTGCAAAGCTATTTAAAACCTTTTTTTCTTCTTCAATTATTTGGTGCATATTATTATTATTATAAAATTAAAAAACAAGGTATAAATTTAGTTTTTCATGGATAAATTAGGTTTGCAAATTATTTAGAGCCTGTTTAGAAAGTCATCATATAATTGAGATTTGGTGTAATTGGGTGTAACTACACTATTTGACCTGTTTAGCGACCAAATAATTACTTGACAAGACATATTTTGAGTGTAATTGAAGGGGTGTGGTTACACTCTTTAATTCCCAAGGGAGGGTAAGAAATTGACGTAATTATATCATGTAAGTACATTAATTTTTTTAAAATTCTTTTCTTCATTTTATTTTAATTTTAATTTTAATTATATTAAAAAAATTTATTATTCTAATATTTTGTAAAAATATTTTTTTATTATTTATATTTTATTTTCTTTTCATTCTCAATTTTTACTTCTTCATGTGATTCCATGTAATTTTTTATATGATTTATTATTTTTATTTATTCTAGTTTATTTTTTTATTGACATAATTTTGTTAGCATTCTAATTTTTGGACTAAAGTAAAATTCATTGTCGAATAAGGTTATAGTGTTACATTTTCTTTTCTTTAATATTACTAACACTTATAATATTAACATTTTTGTCAAAAATGTATTTTCTTATGTTTATTAAAATTTTGTACTTTTAGTTTTATGATTAATTTAATTAAAAAATCTAATTTTAAAAATATTAATAAATTTTTTTATAATATTAATTAGAAATATATATTTAGTAATTAATATATTTTCAAAAAATATCATATATCTTAATATTACTTAATGTATTAATATTAATATATTTCCAAAAGACATCATAAAATTTTAATTTTAGTTAATTAATTTTTATTTTCAAAATTTAATATAATTTTACCAAATAAATACATCAAAGTAATTACTAAACGTATTTCTTCCAATTACAAAAGAGACCCACATTAGTAGGGATTGATGGTTTTGTAGCACATGTTGATGCCGTATAGACTGAGAGGAGTGAGCCGAAGAATCTTGAATCTGACACGTGCCCTCCACACTCCCTTTTCCCCTGGCCTCTCCCCTCACTTTCCCATCCATTCCCTTCCCAGGTACCTAATTTCTCTTCAACTTCTTTAATCTTGTGCGTTTTATACAAAGGTTTCATTTCAATCACCAAAAGTTTCTTCTTAGCTATATTGCTAGTATAAGACAATAAAGTGTGATGGAAAAAGTTGTGATTTTTGCTTAGGTAAATCTAATTTGAAAAGGGTCACAAAAATGATTTGATGTTAACAAGGAAAGTTTCTATTTGTGTTTACTTGTACAATTTGTGTGTGTAAATAGATGGCTTCAGATCATTTGCATTCACATGGAGTGGGGTGTCAAATGGGCGGGTTGGACTGAAATTGGAGAGCTAAAGCTTAGATTTTGTGTTATTTGCTGCGATACTTCAAATCTAAAACGCTTTCATTGTACTCTGCAGATCTTCAATTGTCCTCCGCCTGTAAACTTCACCAGCGTCTGTGTCTAAATGTTGGGTGGTGTAGCTTCTGCTGCCATTTTTACCAATCAATCTGCACCGTTGAATAATGTAAGTAATCCTCTCGAATAGAACAATGTTTAGTTCAATTAAGTGTCAGAAATGAACTTGTGTTGGAGTTTAGATACCTTGTGCTTAACACTGCTAGCTAAAGGTTATCACTACCCTAGTTTCACCCTTTTGTAACTTTGCGGGACTTTCCTTTCTTCAGGGCTTTCAAGTTGCTTCTTTCTTGGTTGTTGGATCTTCCAACCTGTCCAAGAAGTACTCAATTCCACAACTTTTGTTCAATGTTCCTGGCTTTAGGGAACATATTTTCCAATTTGTAGCCAGTAGTAACGGAAACCTTGCCAGAAAGAACATTGTCTTTGCTATTCCAAATGAAAGGGATGATGCTGAAAAAGAAGGCTCAGATTGCTATATTGATTATCCAGTCGTCGTTGATCAGAAAGAAGATGGGAGTTCTTGTGCTGCGGAGATGGAAACGACCTTTTCCTTGTTGCCATGTGGTGAAGGTATTCCTAGAAGTAATGAGATCAATGCTAAAGAAGATGGCCTACTTGCTAAGCTGATGGCGGTTCATTTGCATGTATTGGCAATGGAACAGTGGAATGCTTCCAAACTTAAAATGTCCCACAAGTATGTTTTCTTTTCCTTTAATATTTTCTTTTTCAGTGAAAGTGATAAAATGTATGTCCATTTATATTGCGAGATAATAAAGTTTATCCTCACTTTTGCTCCTCTCTGAGACTTCGAAAGGAGAAATACAAGCATATAAAGTTACATAAGACAAGAAATAACAATGTAAATTGAAACTTGTTGAAAGGATGTGTTTGAAAGAATTAATGGGAGGGTTATATGTTATAAAATGCGAACATTGCCTGCATGGAAGATTTAGCCAGTATAATACCGACAATCAGTTTTGTCCTTTCCTTTTTCTCATTAAAGTTGTTTGGTTTCTTTAGGTACTTTCATTTATTGTATCTTGAGTGCTTCAAAATAAACATGAATCATCACGCATAATGTGATTAAAGTGATGGAGAGTGGCTGCACTAAACAGTGGCGGATCAGGATTTACATCAAGAGGTGTCAAAATATAAAGTAGTTAGCACACAAAAAAATCAACAAAACAAATTTTACTAATGAAAGCAAAACATAATTACATTCATCTCTTGAAATGTTTTTACAATAGCATCATTAGAAATATTAAAAAACACATCTTTTTCTACGTAAGAAAACAAGCAACCGCTCAAAAGCCCATCATTTACCCGATTTCATAAGACATTCTTAATAAACTTCATTGCTGAAAAAGCTCTTTTAACGGATGTAGTGGCAACAGGAAAAAGCAAAGCAAATTTCACTTAGTGGAATACAAGAGGAAAGTTTGAATCCCTAAAGTATATTTAAAAAAAAAATTAAAGTCAAATAGTCAATTTAATTCAAGTCAATCATCTAAAAATTAGAGAGGAAAAAATGGTTTGGTTATGTAAAAAATAAAGACAAAAAGCGCTTCAGTTATCCTAATTTTTTAAAAAAAAAGCTTAAATGCTGAAAAACCTCAGCCAGGTTTGGACTCCAGACGTCTAAGGAGACATTCTGTAACCGCTCAACCGCTGAGCTGACTCTTCACCTTGTGTCAAGAGGTGTCAAATTTAATATATATATGTATAAAATCAAAATTTGACTTATCTATACAATGCAATTTTCCGATGAAGGGGCGTCGCCAAGGGTAGTTCCGTCCCTGACTCTAAATACCTATTCTGTATTCAGCTTTTTTATCAGCAACTCTACTGCTATTTTCTCCCTGCTTGATCATCTTTCCTGCAACTAACTTGAGATTCCATGAATGACAGAAATTACTTGGTCAGTGCGACAAACCTAATTCATTTTTTGGCATTGAAAAGCCTCGACATAGAGCAGCTTAAAGAAGAACTTTCTTCCATTTGTTTGCTGAATTTAGACACAATAAATCAACATGTTCTAGCAAGTCTTTCGGCAGGCATCCGGCTTTTAGATAAGGTAAAATATGATTCTTCAAGTCATACTATCTCTTATAGTGAACAAATCTCTTCTACAAAAAGTCTGGACAAACAAATGAAGGGGGAATTTTCTATTAATACACTAAGGAGGAGGACATCTGATACTGCAGACCTGTTATTGGGCAGATTGCCAGAGAAGACAAACACCCATATCATGGTAACAGTGGGCCAAGAAGTGATAGAAAGTGAAACACTAATGAAAGATCTTCTAAATGCTGGAACTACCATTGTTCGTATCAATTGTGCTCATGGAGGCCCTGAAATTTGGAGTGAGGTTATCAGAAGGGTGAAAAGAAGCTCTCGGATTCTTGAAAAGCCTTGTCGAATTCTCATGGACTTAGCTGGGCCCAAGCTTCGAACTGGAAAACTGCAGGCTGGTCCATGTGTGTTAAAAATATCTCCAAAGAAGAATGCTTATGGGCAAGTGATATATCCTGCCCTAGTTTGGCTCTCAAGCCCAGAAGCCGGTTCTCCACCTGCCCATGTATCACCTGATGCTGTTCTACATGTGGACAGTAAAGAACTTCTTAGTAAGCTCGAGGTTGATGACATTGTGACATTATTTGATTCTCGTGGAAGACGAAGGACCCTTAAGATCTTAAGCAGGTATCCTGTTTTCTCAGGCGTCGGATTTATGGCGGAGTGCAGTAAGACTGTTTATGTCAAGTCAGGTGCAAAATTGTTTATCAAGGACAAGAGAAGAAAACTATCAGCTGGACATGTAGTAAATATTCCTCCTCTCAAGCAATTTATCAAATTAAGGGTTGACGACTTGCTGACTATATCACGAGATAGTCAAAATGAAGAAAATAACTTGACTTCTTCCACCGGTGCGCAGAGGATAACCTGCTCGTCGGAATATGTTTTTGATTCAGTGAAGCCTGGGGAACCAATTGCTTTTGATGATGGGAAGATATGGGGTATTATTAAAGCAACTAGCACTTCGGAAATTCTTGTATCAATCACCCATGCAGGTCCCAGGGGTAGTAAACTTGGGTCAGAGAAGTCCATAAATATTCCACAGAGCAATATTCGGTATGAAGGCCTCACTTCAAAGGACCTTATAGATCTTGACTTTGTGGCCAACCATGCAGACATTGTGGGGGTATCGTTTGTCCGAGATGTCCGTGACATTCTACTGTTGCGCCAAGAACTTGAGAAGCGGAAAAGAGGGGACTTGGGGATTTCTTTAAAGATTGAGACAAAAGAAGGATTTGAGAAATTGCCACTCCTACTGCTGGAGGCAATGAAAATGCCAAATCCTTTAGGTATTATGATTGCCAGAGGAGATCTTGCTGTAGAGTGTGGATGGGAAAACATGGCATATGTACAGAAGGAGATAATCTCCGTCTGCACAGCTGCTCATGTTCCTGTCATTTGGGCAACACAGGTCCTGGAGTCGCTCGTCAAGTATGGAGTGCCCACTAGAGCTGAGCTTACTGATGTGGCAGAAGGAATGAGGTCAGTAATCTCGTTGCCAGTATGTATGTCTATCTGTATGGGGTGGGGTGGGGGTGGAGGGAGATTGCATTTTGATTCCTATCTTTCCTTTTGAGGTTTGAGGAGTTGAGTAGGGAGTAGAGGAGGTTATAATCTGGCTGCTTCTTTATTTTCGTGATATTTGTTGCCCTTCCCAGACTAAGAAGATAAAACTCTATTACTGAGGAATATATAATTCTTAATTTGTTTGAACGTAATGCTAAACATCCTTAAATTTGAGTTTGAAATGTTTTGCCACTTCTAACATTAAAATGTGACATAAGTTATCAAGTCAAACACTTGAATGCTCTTTTCTGGGTCAGCTATTTCTCGAAAAACTGAAATTCTTTTAGCACATATGCATAAGTTTGACTAGTTTTGAGGTGTGGAAACTTGTGAATGGATGGACCGCACATGGGAGGAAGATAAAAAGCGTCTTCTCGAAATATACACGAGGCTGAGATCATGTATAATATTAAAAGCTCTAAATAAAACCAAGTACAAAGAGAAATAGATGATAGCAGAGTTAATTAGCATTTAATGATACAAATAATCAGCAAAGGACCTGAATGTTTTTAAATTAACTCTGATCAGATTTTAGAGAAATTCCTAATTAATAAACGGCTCTTTGTGGGTTTGAGTGGCTGGAGTTGGGGAGGGGGGGGGACGCTTGAGTTTGGTAACAAGCTGCCCCCTCTTTCATTTGAGGAACCATGAATAATTTTGACAATTAAAAGTCAAGAATGAGTATTCAACATTATTACCAGTTTCAAAAAGAAAGTCAAAGAATGAGTATTAATTGGATGATGGAAATAGTCATGGAGATATTATGTCTAACTTTGTAAGAGCAACTCTTCCATTTCTGTTGAACTTGGTATTCATTTGCTTAAACTGATTCTTAGAAGGACTGCCCCTTCTAGTTTGTAGCACGAGATATAGGATGGTGTTGAGTAGGACTTACTAGCTCATATACAGTCTAAAAAGGATACTTTCCTTTAAATTAGTCTAAGAGTGGGTTTTTTTAAAATAAGGTAAAGATAGTTTCGTTAAAGCAGTAGCAAGAAGGTACTGCAAAGTGTACAAAAAAAGTATTACAATGACTGCATTACACCGAGTCCAAAGTTCAAAAAGATGTTCCATATTCTCTTTCCTGTGTTGCCCGCACCACAAAAACAGACGGCAGATACAATTAGATTCCAGTACTGATGTTGTTTCTTCTCTTCAAAACATCTCTTATCTCTTTCCAGCCAAATATTCCACATGATACACAATGGGACAGTCCTCCATATCTGCTTCAACTTTTTCTGAATTTTCTCTCTCTGCCAACTTGACATGATGCTCTTAACATCCTTTGGTATCACTCACTGCACATAAAAAACATACAGAAATTATGTCCAAACCTGCCAGGTTGAATCACAATACAGCAGTACATGATTAGTGGTGTTTCCTGCTTTCTCACATAAATGTAAATCTGCTACACATTGAACTACCCCTCCTCTGTATGGTGTCTCACTGTCTTGTGTTAGACTAGCACTCTTGGCAGTCACGAGAAATCTTTGGAGGAGCTTTGTTTTCCAAATCATTTTCCATGGCCTATCGACCTCTCAGTTTCCAGCTAGCTTCTATAACAACTTCTCTCAGAAAGCACACCAGTTTTATCAGCTTACCAAATCATCCTATTCTTGCTATTATCCTCTAGTAAATGGGCTTCAATAAATTAAATAATTCGCTGATTTCATCCATCTCCCAATCAATAAATTGTCTTCTAAAAAGATAGATTTCGTCCAGGGTTGGCAAAGAAATAATGTCCTTGTTTAACCACTTATCCTCAAACTATTCTTACCTGCCTAATCCTTCCAAACAATCTCAAACATGAGCTGTTTTTAACTCGTATTAGAACTGAGGTAGAAACTTCTAAAAAGGTAGATTTCGTCCAATGTTGGTAAAGAAATAATGTCCTTGTCTAACCACTTATCCTCAAATTATTCTTACCCGCCTAATCCTTCCAAACAATCTCAAACATGAACTGTTGTTAACTCGTATTAGAACTGTGGTAGAAACTTGACCTTTTCCCCTTTTTACCTGAGAATGCTCTTCAACAGCACGACTATGTTTAGTCTGTTTTCTTATTGCAGGACAAGTTGTATCATGTTGAACAAGGGTAAATGCATTGTGGAAGCTGTCTCTTTCTTAAAGAGAGTATTGAGCAATCGCTCCGCCAAGTCAAATGCACAATTTAAGCCTCTCGCTCTATCCAGCCACGATTTTTAGTTCGTTCGACTGTATGAGCAGCTGCTGATATGTGCTCCCTACTTGTGTACATCTTCTGCTTCACCATGACGATTTCTTCTGCTATGTACATACATTAATATTCAGTGAAACCAAGCAATTAGTATTTCACAATTGTATTGTTTTAACAGTAAAAGAATAATGGTTGACCATAGTTCAAATTTTAGCAGATGCTAGGTGATTTCTTTTCATCAGCCTTAATTTTGATGGGCAAACCATATGCTATACTTGATACCTAGTGAAATAGTCTTAAATGCATGCAAGCTGCCTGAACATTGCTGTTGTCCAGGAGAAACAACCAGCTGCACATTTATGAAGAGACAAATCCATGTTTATGCCCAATAAAGAATTGAAACATTTACACAATTGTCTTTAAGAGTATATATTACAACTTTTAAATATACTATTTTGTAATTACAATTAATAAATTATTAATTTCAACTTCTAATAGATTTGTATTAATTTTTATATTGTATTTACTTTTTTTTTATTAACTGTCAATATTAATTAATTTAATAACAAAGAAGTGAGTTCCTTTTTTGGGTACTAATCTCATAATATAATTAAGGAATTTTATTCTAACTTGCACATCTTTTTCAATTTATTCCAAGCAAACCTTATTTTTCTCTCTTCACGTCACTATCATCATCTTCCATATTTTCTCTAACGTTTTAGTATCATCAATTTCTTTTCTTTTGTTTAAAAATATCTTTTCTTCAATTTGAAGAAATTTCTTTCATCTTTTTCGTATTCGAAGTGATTCGTAGTTTTTTTTTCATTTGATTTCAACATCATTCCTAAAGAAGGAGATATCAATGAAGATTATTATATACTGGTGAAGAAAATTCTAATTTCTTCAAGTCAAAAGAGGCAAAAAAGGAAGGGGAATGGTGGAAGCTCCTTTGTATGAGATTTCAGATTTCAATTTAAATTTGAATTCTGTGCATGATCAAATCACTAAATAGGCAAAAAGTATTATTAAGGGAGAGTCGTAACCCCCACCCCATAAAAAGATCTGGTGCAAAATTGAAAGAGGATTTATAAATCCCCAAACCAAAAATGATCAAAGTTGATGTGAAGGTATTTTTAAGTTTTTTTTTTCAAACATATTTGTCATTACTTTTCTTATACATATTTATGTAATTTGGTTCTCCTGTATATTTGATTGATTTTTCTGGGGAAAAAATATAAATTTATTTAATATTTGATTAATTTTGACATAAAATTATTATTATTTTAATTCTATAATTAATATAAAATTGGTATGATTTGTTTTTCGTGTATATTGTGTTTGCATAATAAAATATAAACTGATTTTGAATTTTTTATGATTGGCATGGATTTTATATAAATTTGATATTTTTTATTTGTATATTTACTGTTTATATTTGGTATAAAGTTTAATTCTTGTACTGCCATGCATTTTGTATGACATTGTGTTTAATGGGAAAATGCCGGTTTTCAAAAAATTGACTTAAACTTTTAGAAAAAAATCAATTTTAAGAAAATAATTGAGTCGCCACTTAATTTTTAAAGGAAAAATCAAGAAAACTGTTAAAATAATTTTAAAAAAATTTAAACAGAAAAAATCCCTTTAAATTTTTTCAAAGGATGAGTCCGAGTTCAAATTTTCATTTCAAGAAGGTTTTACGCACTTGAAACGATCGCTAACATGCGGTTATCCGATGATTAGAAAATTTGACTAACTAAACAAAATTTGGTTGAAAACGTAAGGGTAATTCGAGTAAAAATTTGTAAATAAATGAGACAATTTATACTAAGAGTAAAATAATCCCCTCGTAACGACTTAGATTTTTTTTTTAAGAGAGGAAATTATTTTAAAAAATTGGATCTAAGGAACTTTTGAATTTTTATTTTTATTTTTTAAAATAATTATTTCGAATTATTGAAAATTTGAAGAAATTTGATAATTAATTTATGTCGTGGAAGGTCAAAATTGGGTGTCAACACATTGATATAATTTATGAATTTTCACATTAAGTTTGTTGGTGAATTGAATTTGAGATGAAAAGTGGTATAATGTGCATTACTATATTTTGTTGTGTTTACTTTTTGCATTAATTTGGTATAAAATATACACGTGTTTAGTATATACACATTTGGTATATATATACATATAATAGGTGACATGAACTTGATATGAAATTAGCATGACATGCATTATATCTCTAATGTATTTACTTTTTATATTAATTTGGTACGCAAAAAATCCCTTGAAATATACATAGTAAACCACTTTAAACTCGCAGTTAGTCTTGGCCCAACTTTGCCCGGGGGTTGGCCTTTTAAGGCTTATTTCACTTCTTTTTTTCTTTTTCTCTTATTGCTAATTGGAACTCCGGCT
>JBCEWC010016962.1:0-12783 GCA_038996855.1 Solanum aculeatissimum
GGCCTAACAAGGCCGCCTCACCTATTTCAAACCAACCAACCAGAGATCTACATCTCCTACCATACAAAGCTTCAAATTGAGTCATGCCAATGCTAGCATGAAAACTATTGTTGTAAGACAACTCGATGAGAGGTAGATGATCATCCAAATTTCCTTTGAATTCCAACACACAAGCCCTTAACATGTCCTCCAAGGTTTGAATTGTCCTTTTGGATTGCCCATCGATTTGAGGATGAAATGCGATGCTCAAGTTGACCTTAGTACCAAGTCCCTTTTGAAATGACCTCCAAAAATGAGAAGTAAATTGAGTACCTTGATCTGATATAATAGACCTCGGTATACCATACAATCTCACCAACTCCCGAATATACACCATGGCATACTCCTCGACACTATATGTGGTCTTGATTGGTAAACAGTGAGCCGACTTAGTCATCCTATCAACCATCACCCATATTCAATCGAATTATCTCCGAGTATGGGGTAACCCACCCACAAAATCTATGTACACATCTTCCCACTTCCAAGTAGGAATTTTAATATCTCGTGTTAAACCACCAGGCCTTTGATGTTCCACTTTTACTTGTTGGCAATTAGGACATTCTGACACGAACTTAGCTATCTCTCTCTTCATACCTTGCAACCAATATAACTCTCTCAAATATTGGTGCATTTTGGTAGATCCCGGATAAATAGAATATTGAGAATTATGAGCCTCTTTCATGATAATCTCCCTTGAGCCATCAATATCTTGAACACACAAACGGTCTTGGTATCGTAGCACACCATCTCCCCCTTGGAAGAAAACCTTAATCTTTCCATCAGCAACTAATTTCTTCAATTCTACTAACGAGGGATCTAAGTCTTATTTCTCCTTAACATCAACTACTATTGATGACTCGGATCCGCCTTGAACAAAAATTCTACCATTGTTGGATTCGGCCCACCTTACACCCAATCTAGCCAAATGGTGCACATCTTTCACTATCTTCTTTTTTCCCTCTTCCACATGTGTCACACTTCCCATAGAGAGCCTACTAAGGGCATCCACCACAATATTAGCTTTGTCGGGGTGATAAAGAATACTCATATCATAGTCCTTGAGAAGTTCCAACCATCTCCTTTGCCTCAAATTAAGGTCTCTTTAGGTGAACACATATTGCAAACTCTTGTGATCGGTGAAGACATCCACATGAACCCCATACAAAAAATGTCACCAAAGTTTCAAAGCAAACACCACCACCGCCAACTCAAGATCATGGGTCAGATAATTTGCTCATGCACCTTTAATTGCCGAGATGCATAAGCTATCACCTTACCATGTTGCATAAGCACACAACCCAAACCAATACGTGACGCATCATAATATACCACAAACCCATCTAACCCATTTGGCAAAGTCAAAATCGGAGCCAATGCGCATCGATCCTTCAAGGTTTGGAAACTTTTCTCACATTGATTTATCCACACAAATTTGGCTTTCTTCTGCATCAACTTGGTCAACGAGGACGTAATAGAAGAAAACCCTTCAACAAATCTCCTATAATAACTGGCCAAACCAAGGAAGCTTCAAATATCCAAAGGAGTCAACGGTCTAGGCCAATTCTTCACCACCTCGATTTTCTCAGGATCAACCTTAATGCCATCACCGGACACCACATGACCAAGAAAAGCAACTTCTCCCAACCAAAATTCACATTTGATAAACTTGGCATACAATTTCTTCTCTCTCAAGGTTTGAAGAACCAATCTCAAATGATCCATATTCTCCCGCTCACTTCGAGAGTAAATCAAGATGTCATCGATGAAGACTACCATAAAATTATCAAGAAATGGCTTGAACACCCCATTCTTAATATCCATAAACACCATTTGAGCATTATTCAACCCAAACGATATCACAACAAACTCAAAGTGATCATAACGAGTCTGAGAGGCCATCTTGCGGATGTTGCACTCTCTAACCTTCAACTGATGATAACCTAAATGAAGGTCTATTTTGGAGAAATGAGTAGCTCCTTGAAGTTGGTCGAACAAATCATCAATTCTAGGTAATGGGTACCTATTCTTAATGGTCACCTTGTTCAATTGTCGATAATTAATACACATTCGGAGTGACCCATCCTTCTTCCTCACAAATAACATGGGAGCACCAGTGAAATGCTCGGCCTAATATAACCCTTTTCTAAAAAAATCTTTCAGCTGATCTTTCAATTCCTTCAACTCCGTCGGGGCCATACGATAAGGAGGAATAGAAATAGGTTGAGTATATGAAAGGAGATCTATGCCAAAATCTACTTCTCTATTAGGAGGAATATCGGGCAGGTCCTCAGCAAACACATCGGGAAACTTATTAACCACTGGAACCGATTCAAGCTTAGGTGACTCACTCTCCACATCTCTAACCCTAACAATATGATAAATGCAGCCCTTACAAATCATCTTTTGGACTTTGAGGTGGGAAATAAACCGACCCTTAACCACGGAATTACTACCCTTCCACTCCAACACGGGTTCATTAGGAACTTGGAATTTAACTTGCCTAGTTCTACAATCATCTGACGCATATGAGGCATACAACTAATCCATCCATAAAATAATATCAACGTCATACATCTCAAGTTCTACAAGAACACCGGGGAACACTTTATGTAACACAGAGACAAGATAACCCCGATACACCTTCTGGGCAATAATAGACTCACCCACGGGAGTGCACACCAAATAAAGTTCTCTTAGAGTTTCATGACTCAAACCGAATTTAACAGCCAACAGAGGACTCAAAAAATATAAATTTGCACTCGGATCAAGTAAATCATAATCATCGAAAACAAAGACTTTTAACGTACTAGTTACGACGTCCGGAGCTTCCTCCACCACTTGGCGGTCATAAAGTACATAAAACCTGTTGTTCCTAGGAGCACCACCAATCGGGGCCTTCAGTTTCCCTTGATCACCGGGAGCCGCTTGATCCTTCTTCACATTCTTTGGGCAATTAGAGATCTTGTGGTCCAAACTACCACACCCATAGCAAGCACCCGTAACTCTCCTACATTCACCTATGTGACTACCACCATATTGGCCACAACGAGGAAATTGGGGACCACCCCAAACTTGTGCCATAGGAAGAGGCACCCTTGGATTAGCAACCCTCACATTTGATCCTTGGCCTTGTTTAAATTGGCCAAACACACCACCACTCTTGGAGTAGGAGAACCCACTATCAAGTCGGGCCCTCTTAGCTTCACTTACCCTCCTTTCCTTAAGCTTTTCACCCTCAATTTGCTTGGCATAGGTCATGAGCCTTAAGCTGTCCATGCCTCGAATAAGCATAGCCGTACGACACTCTTTCACAACCAAATCAGAGACACCAAAGATGAATTTGTGCATTCTTGTATGGGTGTCAGATACAAGCGTGGGAACATATTTGGAAAGCTTAGTAAATTTTAGAGATTAATCCCTCACAGTCATATTACCTTGTTGAAGAATGATGAACTCGGTCATTTTGGCCTCTCTAAGCTCAAGAGGAAAAAACTGATCAAGGAAGGCCATCCTCTCAACTAACCACTGATTATACCACACCTAGGCCACATCTTTCGATTGATATGCAGCCAACTCCGCCTTCTCCTTATAACTAACACCCATAATGGTCAACACCTAAGTGAGTTCATTAATGAACTCTTGAGCATCCTCATCCACTTTTGAACTAAAGAACTCTGGAGGGTTTATCCTAGTGAAATCGCTCACCCTAGAAAGCGGAGTACCAACAGTTATGAGATTAGCTGGCCGGGCTTGGTTAGCCACTTCTTGGGCCAACATAGGCACCATATTCCTAAACTCTGCATGAGATACCTGTTCCTCTACCGGTGCCCAAGGGGCTTATTTCTCAAATTCTGGGGCTTGATAGGGTAAGGGAGCTCTTTTGGGAGGCATGTTATGAAAGAGCGACAACAATACCAGAGTTTAAGAAATTTCTCATAACAGCTCACAGCACGACATAGGTAAATAATAAAATGAGGCAAATTCCTAAGATGTCATCATAGCCTCCCGTTCATCGGTTTGGAAGTGCAGAAAAGTAAACACATAACACATAATTCTAGGGGAAACAAGGATTTGGACTAAAGCTATTGGGATGTTGTAGGGAATGGGATGAACATGAATCACGTAGCACATAACAAGTATTTCTAAGGGGCGGGTAAATAGGACTCAAGCTGTGGGGGCATACCGGGTTATGGAACTTTCCACATAAGCACATTCCCAACATTCGCAAGCCCATAAACATAATCATAAGCAAAATTGAAACATCATTTTCATAAACAAATCCCAATAGTCATAATATCCCAATAAAATATATTACAACGTGCAAGAGTTTAGTGTGTCCAACATAGCTTCTATATAAGATAGGGTGGGGCCTTGACATAGATTGGGGCTCACCCTTAATACATAAAGTAAGGAAATAAGCAATACAAGGAAGATAGAAAGTAGCTATTTCCCTTGAACAAAAGGGCTCAACACAAGCAAATAGCTTCAAGGATGTCACTCGTCATCCAACGGAAGATAGAAGTCATCACCGGTCCCTACATTGTTAGAACATGTAGATAAAAAGTATGGGTTAGCATAAAATATGTACTAAGTATGCGAGCATGCAATGCATATGAAAATATAGTATAACCAAACAAGATGACAAGGGGGAAAGTGATGCGAAAGGAATGCACGTAGCCAAAAGAGGAGTATATCATAATAATATACCATGCCATGATGCATGAAGTGCAACCTAAGATCATATCATAGCGGGGATGTGACCTTAACCGACAATGGAGGGAACCCGAGCGAGCTACTACTAGGATTTGGACTACTTGCCAGGTAGATCTCTAGTCAACTCTTCAACAAAGGGATACATAACAAGTCAATCCCACATAGAGAGATATCCTATGTTGGCACTTGGTTTGACGGAAAGGAGTATGGACCCTTGCAGATGGTCCACCCCGACTCCAATCCCTCGGTACTAGGTCTCATCCCACGGGAATACATATATATATCCATGTAAGCTTTTCAAAACATAGAGTTGGCATTCTTTTCAAAACCATGCATCATTACAAAAACCAAAACATGATCAAATCCATATCCATACTTAGGCTAAAAAGCCAACGAGAATTTCCATAACCATTTTCATATCAATGCAATAAGAGTAGCTTATCAACATAGCTTATCATATCAAGCGTTCATAACATATCAAAATGGTGTAAGCACCCATAATGCTCAAAGAGCCATAACAAGAGACTGTGAACCACCAAATGGTTCGTGGTTTCACACTTAGAACCTAATCCAGAACCTTTTTCCAGCATACTTCCAATTACGGGTAGTCCCACTGCAAACGTCATAACTTTCACATCCAAACTCTGAATTAAATTAAACAAGTTGCGTTGCAAAGATAACTCAGAGAACTTAGATTTGATATATAATAGCCCACACAATTCATCCCGTACAAAACGATATGGCTTCTCAAAGTCAGTGCTGCCTAAACGGCCTTACAACGTTTCACCAAAACAATTCCCTTGAATCTGGCAACTTAAATACAACCCATAGCTACAAAAATTCAACAATGATGATTTCAACACTAACCTTGACTAACCATTGTGAATTTCTAAAATTTTCGTGTCATTAAACTTTATATGGTAGAAGGAGTAGGTCCCTAGTGGGATGGTTTGAATTGGGTGAGATGGCATTGATAGGTCCGAATTTGGTGGTTGAGGCAATGGAAAAAGTAAAGTTGATTAGGTAAAGGTTGAAGATGACTCAAAGTCATTAAAGGTCTTATTTAAATATTAGAAAGAGGGATCTTGAGTTTATTGTTGGTGATTAGGTGCATGTGAAAGTTTCACCTATGAAGGGTGCAATTCATTTTGGTAAGAAGGATAATTTAAGTCCTTAGTATGTCAATCCTTAAGAGATTATGGATTGGATTATTATTGTGGCTTATAGATTGGATTTGCAATCGGATATGAGTTCTATTCTCCCAGTGTTTCATGTGTGAATGTTAAGAATGTTGGTTGGTGATCCTAGTCCGATTGTGCCGTTGAAAAGTGTTGAGGTTGATGATAACTTGACCTAAGAAGATGTGTTATACACCCAAATTTACACTCCAAATTAAGAGTAAAGTGTTCATTGATCAAATGTAGAATCCAACAAGAGTTGGGGTCAATCCTACAGGGAATGCATGAGAATATATCTATTAGCGCTTAGTTCCAAGTGTAATACCTATTTCAAAAATAAATGTTCATAATGGAAATGGGGTGGTTTTGTGATAAAAACTAACTTGCAAGGATATTCTAGTAACTAACTAATGGTAACTCCTGAAGTTCAATAATTAATTACAAAACTAGGATTGTGGTCCCCATGACACCTACTTCGATAGTTAAACTTAAGGATTCTATGGTCATGATTGCGTACATAGAGTAAAGCAAGTAGTTAACACCTAATTCACCTTCCGGTCCTTCTTAGGTGCATTTCACTCATCACCTTCTAGCCTCAGAATGTTTACCCTTTCTGCCCCTTGCTATGAACCCCAGAATGCTCTCACTTTCCGATCTCGAGAACTTAGACTAGGCTAGCAACCTCGAATTCTGACATAGGATTCATTTCCAAATCATTACATCTCTTTTGGGAATGCAATGAATACAAGCCTACCCCAATTCATCGACTCATTAAGGTACAAATTACATTGAAGAATTCCCACGATGTATATGATAATCACTTCCAAATTTTACCTCGAGTTTGCCTATTTTAACTAGTAGTCATGGTTCTCACAACCCTAGTTGTGGGTTTAGCCTAGCATAATTGAAGAAATCAGATTAGAACAAGATGAAGAAATCATAGATAGAACTTACAATTTAATAAGCAAGTAATTCACGAATTACAATCACAAACAAATGGATGAAAACCACGAATTTGATAAAAAAAACCCTAAAAGGTTTTTGTTCTCTCATTGAATTCTCTCTGCAGAAGTAAATAAAAATGAAAAATGAACTAAAAATATATATATATATGTTAAAGAAAACCTAATCCAAATTAAAATAGGAAAATTAGCTTTTGGCATGACTGACGGCAACTACACGGACCGTGAGACATTTCACGATCCGTGTGACTTCACTTGGCAATTTCAGTGTTTCCTCTACTTCCTTTCACAACAACTTTCATGATCCGTGGGATATCACACAACCCATGATGGGTCCCGTGTGATTCTACTTGATGTGATTCTTTCTATTTTCCATGACATCCCATATCAGGTAGACGACCAGCTTCATGGTCAGTGTGCTCTCCCACGGTCTAAGCGATGTACCATGGGTCTTTCCTTGAATCTCTTGTTGCCTCCTGTGATTCCTCAAAGTCTAAGTGTAGGTTCACAGTATGATTCATGGTTCGTTTCATGCCTCACGGACCGTGTAAGTCCACTTGGTGTTGCACTTCAGTATTTAGTCCATTGCTTCGACTACTACTGTCTTAGCTCATGTCAGCTACATGGTGTAGTAAATGACCCATATACTGCTTCACGGTCTGTGATAGGCTCTGTTAGTTGTGCCTTGGCGATGACTTACTCTATTCATCATAGTCCATACTAGAAAGCCCAAGTGTGAGGCGACGGATGGACCCACGGTCCATGAGAGTATTCACGAGCCATGAGTTCTTTCATGAAGTCTCACTTTGGTTAATTTCTATTTTCCTTCATTCCGTGGTGCATCCCCTCATCTGGAAGGCTGGTCATACGGACCGTGTAAGGAACACGACTCGTGAGGGTGCCCTTGTAGACCTTGTTCAGTCTATGTTTCTTATTTTATGTCTTCTTCTTGCCCGAATCCATGTCTCAGCCTTATTCCTAAAACATACCACTAAACAATACACTAAACCCACAAATTTGCTTGAGAACTTATGAAAATCCCATGTTAAAAGCATTATAGGAGTCGCATTTTCATGACTCATCAATGTGCTAGTTGAAAGTTTTGATAGATAATTGAAATGGCTTCACAACAAGGATGTGTCTTCGATTAAAGTGATTTGGAGAAATCAACATGTGGAGAGTGCTACTTGGGAGGTGGAGTCAGACATGATGAGATGATACCCCTATCTTTTCCAATCTAGTCAAGCCTAAGAAATTAGGTTCTACCTACTCTATGTGGCTTGAACTCTTTCACTGTTATGTTTTATGACATGACATGCATACATGTACATGCAAATGATTTAAAGGATATTTTGACATGAGATTTAATGATTTTATAATTTTCAAGTAATGAATTATGAATGGTGTTTTCGTGTTGAAATGTTTCATGATCAATTCAAGCCTTTCAAGTCGTGTTCTAGCTCATTAGAGGATGAATGCCCCCAAGGGATAGATTATGTACGGACCCAGACATTGGAGGCCTTAATGATGCGTAAAAGCTTAGGTGTTCGTTTTTCCAAGGTGTCCCACCAAGGACACCTCCACAAGTTGTGGAGGGAACAACGAGTTGTGGGGGTGAGCCTAGGCTTGTGCCTTGGCTTCCTTATGTCTTTTGGACAAGGTGGCCCTCCAAGCAACCTCCCACAACTCTGTGAGGTTGTCTATGAGTTGGCATTACCACCGAGATTATCTTCTGTTCATCTTGTTTTCATTTTTTATACTTTGCCAATACATTCTTCATTAGTCCCATGTGATTTCTTATGACTTTGTTGAATACGTTTCAAATTTGTCCTTTGAGGAGGAGCCCATAGCTATACTGGACAGGCTGGTCCGAAGATTGAGATCCAAAGATATAGCTTCTGTGAAGGTTCAGTGGCGACACTATTCTATTGATGAGACTACTTGGGAGTTGGAGTTCGAGATGTAAGCCAAATATCCCATCCTTTTTTAGCCTCCAGGTACTCCTCTTTTCTTTATATTTAAGGACAAACATTATTTTTTATGGTGAATGATGTAATGACCTTATTGGTCATTTTGGCCATATCTATGAACATTTTTATTTTACCCTTCTGTAAGTTATTTTGGGCCTATGTTGAACTATATAAATGGTTGGAACTTAAATCCTAAGTTTTAAAATGGAAAATATGCTTTTTGGCCCTTTTTGGAAGCTTAAGTTATTAAAAAAGTGATTTTTTGTACCATTCTAATTGTTTAGTATCGGATCATGGATCCATTGATTTCATTAACTTTAGAATGTTGAAATTGAACTATGAGAAGTTACAACATTGAATTCGGGGTTAAAATGAGGTTTTTAGGCCCGAAGTTATAATTTTAGTTGTTTCTAGAATCAAAATTTGACTTTTATCAACATTCAGGGTTTGGAAGCTCAAATCAAAATTATGAAAGTTCTAGTAGTTTTGGATGGTAAAACTAACGCTAGAAATAGTCTCAGAATAATTTTTGGAGTTACCGAGGGCAATATTGGTATTTTGATGCATTAACCTAGCTTTATCGACTTGAATTGGTAAATATGGCAAGGAGGCCTTAAAACTGATTTTTGATGATTCCATTGACTCTGAATCAGTGTTTCTGGTATGGATATATTTAAAGTTTGTGAAATTTTGAATTCAGATGAGTTTCGGGTGCCTATTCAGAGTTTGGTTAAGTATGTGTTTGATTGGTGCATAATTTCTGGTGCAAGTATGATTTCTTCTTCGCATTCTCGGATGATTCTCCGCGTTTGTGGAGATGTTGATGGATCTTCACTATTCATTGATGGGATAGGATCCACGTTCGCAAAGCACATATGCGTATGACACCCCTAGCTAACACTCCGCATTTGCGGGTTTGTCTCTACAATCGTAGAGATCTTTTTGGATCTTCTCTTCCGCATTTGCGGGACCCCACCCGAGATCGCAAAGAGATTTTTACACCTGGACAGATTAAAATTGGGGAACACCATTTTTAATCCATTTTCAAACATCCATGCATTTT
Organism: Solanum aculeatissimum; assembly: GCA_038996855.1. Lineage (NCBI taxonomy): Eukaryota > Viridiplantae > Streptophyta > Magnoliopsida > Solanales > Solanaceae > Solanum > Solanum aculeatissimum. The sequence continues at coordinate 9,929 of JBCEWC010016962.1, forward strand.
GAGGTGTATTTTAAGAGAGGTTTTCAAATATTGTTTCTTGGTAAGTGATTTTAACATTTTATTGATCATTTTTCATAAGTATTATCTTGATTTCATCTTAAATTTCATTATTTTAGACGTTCAAAATTGGAAATTTTTAGACTATGATTTTCAAACTTTAAATGTGGATTTCTCCTTCGATCTAAGTTTTATTTTAGTGGGATTTTCACCCATGAACTCTATTTTTCATGTATAACTCGATTTTAAAGTCAATTTTTAGATTTGAGACTTTTGAATTTTAGCCCTAAGAATTGACCATTTTGCCCCTATACCTAAATTTGGTAGTTGTTGGTCGATTGGAGGATCTTTTGGAGGCTTGAGTTGATTGAAAGCATGTCCGAGTGCGGTTTCGACATTGAGGTAGATTTGGCTAACCTTTTTGGGACTGTATTTAAATCATTGGACATGTTTATGTGATAATTGTAAGATCTTGACTCTGAGTAATTTGATTAATATGTTCTAGTTGTGATGGAATTGTGATTCCGGTTCTGCTGAAAATTGAATAAATTGCGATCCTAATGATGTATTGAGAGGGAATCTTGTGAAATGAGATATCGTGGGCTAGTTATGTAATTTTATGAGGCTTGTGATATTATTAGAAAACTATGTTGATATTTGATGGTTTTAGACTTATTTGTGGGGATCATGAGTATATTTTTGGATTATTTTGATGGCTTTTAAGGCATCCTGTGGTTTGCTTGTATAACTTGGGAACTGAGATATTTTAATTAGTATTGTGATAATACGAGACTTGAGAGACTATTTGGGTGGTTAAGTGATATAGTTTAGGACATGTTATTTGAATTTGACAATTAGATTATATATGATAGAGTGTTGATGCGAGACTTGTTGAAGGTATTATGGTACTAGTTGGTATTCTTGACCTAGTATTTATGAGGTTATGACTATTGTATCCAATTATAATTATATATAATGCTACAACTTATGCTTGAATTGTTGCTTTGGTATGCACATATTGCATTGTTATACACATATCCTGCACTTGAATTATTGCATTGGTATGCACATATTATATACTCCATTGTTGCATTGGTATGCACATATTATATACTCCATTGTTGCATTGGTATGCACATATTATATACTCCGTTGTTGCATGGGTATGCAGATAGCTTCATACTTATATTACGACATTGGCATGCACATGTCATTATTATATTGTGACGCTAGTATGCATATTTCGTACTTATACTGTGGCATTAGCATGCACGTATTTTATATTATATCTGTACTACTTGAGGCCTATGATGCCTCGAGATGCTTACTCTTGAGGCCTGCGGTGCCTCAAGCTATTACATCCTAAGACCTACTATGCCTTGAGATGTTTCAGTACATAGCCTGCGATGCTCTCAGGTTCTATATCATAGGTCAACTCGATAGATACGTATCCCAGCGTTATAACGATTGTGCTTATGTGTATATGGCCTACGGTGCCCCAAGTTCTATCTTGTAGCTTCGGTTCCTTAGATGTGTCTATCGGCCCTGCGACGATCGTGATTCCACCTCATACATGTCCTATGATGTCATAGCATCCATACATTTCATATGCATTGCATCATAGTCTATGCGTGCTATATCTATTTGGTCTTATCTATGCTATATTATGTACTAATCTTGTGATATAGGTGTTAGGATTCTTCGTATCACATACTTGTTCAATTTCTCTTACCCAGTCGGTTTAACCTACTAGGTACATTTCGATGTACTCACCCCTACTTTATTTCCTCCCTGCAGATTGTACAAAGGGTTTTGGACAGGGTAGTTGATTATTCCATCTGAGTATTATTGATACCATCCAGATCTTAGCGTAAGGCTCAGACTTTGAGTTGCCGTAGATCTTTGGGTCCCATTTGTTTAGTTTTTTTCTCTCAGACTATGTATTAGATATTATGAGATAGCCTTGTATTTTTTTTGAGACAGTTGTATTTATCTTTCACACTACTATAGGTGCTCTTGTACTCATGACTCCATGTTTTAGGATATTTGATGTTATGTTATGTTATGTTGATTTCTGCTTTATTTCATTCTTCTTTAGTCATGATCCTATTTTGGGTCGTGACAACTCATGTCTTTTATCATGCTCTAAATAAACTACGTATCATGTTTTCTACCTTTGCCAATTGTATATTATGACTTTTAGCATGTTGCATTCTAAAATACTTATTATATTCCAGTGTACTACCGAAGACCTTTTGTTTCCTATAATGTTGGTGCAGACACTCCCTCTCATTCACGTGACTAGTTGAGATTCCTCTTCAAACCCAAAGTGGTGAGTCCTCGCATTCTATGGATATGCTTATGTTTACAATTAGACTTTATTCTTCTTTCAATTTTATTTTATGATATCGAACTATCTACGACTTGTCCTAGTAGCTCATCTGTGTTTTAGAGGCTTTTTAGACATATATTATAACTTTAAAGTATGTGTAGTCACCCCTACTTAATTTCATTCTATATTGACATTGTTTAGACTACATTGGTTTAATTCAACATTATGCTTGTCTTTTATGTTAATACTTACTTTATGTATGCAATGAATGTTAAGAGGCTTGGTGGAGTTCCTCAGAGTTCTGATTGCTATGTCACATCTAAGGCCTAACTTTGATTGTGACAAATATATAGGTATAGATTCTCCTTATCCAACTCGTGGTTAGTACCTATCTTGAGCAGTCAATAATACGTTCACTCCTCATTCTCCACGGATAGCCACACGGTCTATGTCACGACCCGGATAGGGGGCCTAGATGTGACATGGCGAAAGAGGACCCGAAGACCCTCGATCAAACCATCATAGC
>JBCEWC010016963.1:0-12783 GCA_038996855.1 Solanum aculeatissimum
AATTTAAGATTTAAGAGTTAACACCTAATTGAAACAGAACCCTTCCTAGAAGGTGGCTGTGTAAATTAGGTTATTTTGAATCTTTTCAAATATTTGTATTTTGTACAACATTAAATTAGTAAGTATCAATATAATAAAATTATAGGCTATTCACCTTATTATTGTTTTTGAAATTATTATGTTGATTTACTTTTACTTTTACTTTAGCTCCACAAGTTTTTTTAAGATATTTGATTATTTTCCTACTCAAATAGTCAAATTTAAACTTTAAATTTATTAATTTAAAAAAGTTTTAAATTTGAAAACTCAAAAAATTTGAAGTTTGATTTTTGAAAATTTGAAAACTATTTAGTTCAAGTTTTATTAAATTTTAAATAAAATAAACTTTTTTTGAAGTTTGAAATTTTAAAAAAATCTATATATTTTAAAAATTGACAATAATAAATTGAACTTTTAACCTTTTTTTTTTAATTGAACTTTAAATTAAAATTTTAACAAATTTTATTTTTTAAATAATACCGGACCGGGAAGGTAACGATATATTCTACCGGTCTTACTTGGTCCCGGTACCAGAAGAATCCGGGCAGAATATGAACGGTACTGGTCCGGTTCCGGTAATTGCCGGTCAGGTAGTGCCAGATCCGATTCCGTTGCCGGCCCTAGTTGCTGCTAATTGAGAATGGTGTCCGAGCTCGTCGGATCGTGTTACGCGTCGATTCAAAATTTTATTGCCATACAAATTTTGGCACACCCAGTGGGACAATCTCTTCCTCTCATCTCAACTTTTCAAGAATCAAAGAACATTCAAATGGCTTCCAAGAAGATCAACTCCCAATCAACTTCCTCCAAGACTATTGATTATAAGTTCTTCGCTGAAGTAGAGGGAATTCTTGGCTTTACTTTTGGAAGTGTCGGGGTGGTTACAAGGAGCAAAGCTACTATGCTAGGACAACAAATATTGTGAGTGTCATCCTCACCAACTTCTGATTTTGGATCTTCAACCCAAAGGGATCAAGATCCTTTACAAATGCTTCATAAGGAGGAAGTAGTGTTGCTGAGAGGATCAAACAAACTCTGGCTCTACTTGAGGTCTCTGGTTCAAAGAACTCTACTGCAAATAAAGACCATGGCTCAAGTAATTCTTCTTCATATGCATCGCGTAATGCGAGCCCTCTAAAGGTCAATTTTCACAATAATCCATGTTTCTCTTCAATGCCTCCAACAGTCATGCAAGCAATGACAATTAATGTTTTATCCACGGAGGAACAACTCACAAATCTGGTAAAGATGATTGAAGGATTAACCAAGCATGTGTAACCCCAAGAGTATCGCATTGATAAGTTGATGGACAAGGTGGATGGATTACTAGATGGGGAGTCTAGCCATACACTTGGGAAGGCTATTGAAACTCGAGAGACTGAAAATCCTGTGAAGCAAGCACCATATATCAAGGAGATGCCAATTTCCCCTGAAGGCATGATCCTGCTAGATCAATTAAAGGAGTTCATCGAAGGGACTATCAAAGACAAGTATGAAGTCTTCGCTAAATCTTCACATATGTATGCCAAGCCTTACATTGCAGGGATTGATAGCCTTAAAATGTCTGTCTATTATCAACCTCCCAAATTTCAACAGTTTGAGGGCAAAGGAAATCCAAAGCAACACGTTGCACATTTTATGGAGACATGTAATAATGTTGGGACTTATGGAGACTCTCATCAAACAACTATCCATTCCTTAAAAGGAAATGCCTTTGACTGGTACACAGATCTTGAGTCTCATTCCATTGATAGTTGGGAGCAGCTAGAGCATGAGTTTCTCAATCGCTTCTATAGCTCAAGGCACACAGTGAGCATGGTAGAACTCATAAGTACTCTCCAAAGTAAGGACAAACCAATCATCGACTTCATAAATTGATGGAGGAACGCGAGCGTCACTTCGTGAAGCTTCAGCTATTGAAATGTGTATCCAAGGAATGCACTGGGGGCTTCTCTATATCTTACAAGGAATCAAGCCAAAGACCTTTGAAGATTCAGCCACTCGCGCTCACGATATGGAGTTAAGCATGTCTTCTACAGGAAAATATATGATGCCTATCTGTGATCCTCACAAAGGAAAGGATAAGCAAGAACCGAAGAAATTGAGCAAATTTGTGCTAAAAAATAACAAGGAATCCATGAATATCAACACATCGCCCGTGAAGTTCACTACAAAGGAAAATAAGAAGCAAAGTGTGAAGACAACTTATCAAGGGCGTCAAAATTGAAAGTTGACTTTAAAGGAGATGCAAGAAAAAGAATACCCTTTTCTAGATTCTAATGTTTCTCAAATATTTGAAGAATTGGTTGAACTAAAGCTCATAGAGTTGCCAGAGATGAAATGACCCGATGAAGCTGAAAAGACTTATGATTCAAACTATTACAAATAACATAGACTTTTGGTTCATTCTCTCGAAAAGTGTTTTGTCTTTAAGGACAAAGTTATGCAATTGGATAGGGAAGAGAATTCATTAGAGCCCAACAAAACTCAAATAGATAGAGATGATGATAAAGGTTGGGTTCTCATGACTAAGTGGAGACGCAACAAGCCAAGTTCACGAAGAGAATCATCTAAGTAACCAACTAGAGGAAGGATGGAGAGGAGACCAAAGAAGCAAAAGTTAGTCACTCGTCTAAAAAAAGAAAAGGTGGAAGTGCATCACTACCAGAAACCACGACGTCCTATGACTTTTGGAGAGTTCTTACCAAGTTGGTTTCACACTAAGACTATCCAAGACGATTGTGAGTCATCATGTTTTAACACCAAAAAAGGAGACATAGTAGGGGAAACTTCACCAAAGATGTCTCCCATGGGCAGAGAAGAAGCAGTAGGTGAAACTCTCTAAAAAATGCCCGCCTTATCTTTTGAAAAGCTTATAGAACCCTCTCTTCAAAAAGTGCATGCACGTGACACAAAAATCACATGTACAGATGATGATTTTCTATTTGGTTAAAAACTACATAATCGTCCTTTATATATGATGGGTCACGTGCTAGAGAAGAGGATAAATAGAATCTTGATTGATGAAGGATCTGGAGTTAACATTCTTCCTATCCTGATATGGAAAGAACTGGACATCACGACTGAGGAACTTAGCAAAATTCATCTATTAATACAAATTCAATCAAGGGGGTCAAAGGTCTATAGGCTCTATCAAGTTAGAAATTCATATTGGAGATTTACGATCTAGCGCATGGATGCATGTGATCGATGTAAAGACTTCATATAATATCTTGCTTGGTATGCCTTAGGTCCATGAGAACAAAATTGTCTCATCCTCCTATAATCAATGTTTGAAGTATCTTAAAGATAATTTAAAAGAATAGGAGAAGGGGAGAAGAAAAGAGAAGTGATAGGTTGGTAGGAAAAAAGTGGTAAATAATGTAGTATCAAGAAGGGTCGTAGTCACTATTTATCCAGATAATCATTCCAAATCCCCCTAAGCCTACATTACAAGCTTGAAAAGTCCTAAAGTGATTCGAGCTAAACTAGTCAACAGGTTATAAGTCTAGAGTATAGGGGAAAACATATGGTATTAGGTACAGTAGTTGAATATATTTTGTGAGAGTGAGTGTTTTGATACAGTCCCAATGAACCTAAACCAAAAAAAATTTACCCAGAGTGTTGAGGAGAGTTCTTTCTGTGAAGGCACTTGCATTGCAATGTTACAAGTGACTAGTTTAGTGATATGTTATTTACTTATGGTTGTATGGCTTGTAATAGTTGCACTACTGGAAATTAATAGTCTGCATTGATTCACTAGATAGCTAACAAATATGGGTTTTGAGGAAAGTTGGGTATCTATGGAGGTTTTTATGTATTCTGTGCCATTGGATTGATTTTTGTGTCTCTATGTTGCTTAAGTAGATTAAGTCTATTGCTTGAGGACAAGCAATAATTTTAAGTTGAGGGTGTTGATGTGTTGCCAAAATACAACACTTTTAATGTTTGAAACTTGGGATTTTGTGCATTCTCAAAGCAATGTTAGTAAGTTTGATATTTGTTTTTGTTTGTCTTTGCAGCATTTCGGTGTTGTCATGGTTCTGAGCATGAGATGCAGTTTCTGCACTAAAGTGGCAGTTTACGAGACCCTCTGTGGGTCATGGGTCATTCAATGAGTCGTAGAGTGGGTCTCATTTGTTTTTCGAATAAGGGGTGTAAAAGTGAAGTCCACTCTATGAGACTAGAGCACGAGTCGTAGACCAACAGATAGGTCGTTAAGTGAGTTTGTGAATTGAGGCAAATGAAAGTGAAAAGTCTCTAAAAGTGGCTCAGATGAGACCCTTCACAGGTCGTGGATGACTTCATGACTCATTAAGAAGATTTTGTGCCAATCTCTAGTAGCTCAACAACCTTTCACGAGACCCCGACTCACGGGCCGTGAACTATCATATGAAACATAAAGTAGGCTTGTGATCAGTGCCAACATAATTTTTCCTATTTCGTTTTGACTTTTTATTTCTAGTAATATAAATAGTTTTTTTAGGTTTTTTTTATGAATATACAAAACCAAAAGGATCAGATACTCATTGTAAGAAAGAGAACGAGGAGAAAAACACTTGTGAACATCTTTTGTGATTTCTAATTAATTCAAGTTTGCAATTCCATTGAATTTCTGGATTTTGTTCATCAGTTCTTGTTGCATAAGTTATTTAATTATGTATTCTTCTTACATGATTTATGATAAAATAATAAGGATGTGTGACTAAGTCCACAACTAGGGTTGTGGGAACCATGATGCACTAGTGAAGTAAAACTGGATTACTTGCAATTTCTTTAATGGTGATTTGGATGCATTAATTAACTTCTTCAAATTAATTGAATTTTAATGGAGGTCTACGTTAGAAATCGCCTAGTATCACCTGCCCGATCCAGGAGGTGACGAATAGGAAAAGAAGTAATTAACAAACGTTGATTGACTATTTCTCAACTAATCAGGCTACTAGGGATAGTAGTTTTGGTCTGGGATAAAAAAAGTGAGGGTTAGTAATGCCACATCACAGACAGGATATGCATCCCCATCATAGTACATATTCCAAAGAGATTATATTTAAATGGCCATTGCATTTTCATCAGAAAGCTCATCAATTAACTCCCAATCTTCTGGTATTGGATGGTCTGCCAAGAATTCTGCTAATATTTGTCACTTCACAGCCTTTTAAGGGACATATATGATCTCAAACTATTGGAAGTGGAGGTACCACCTTGCCAGTCGGTCGCTGATGACTGATTTTGACATGACAAATTTGATGGGATTTTCTTTGGATATGAGGCGAGCAACGTGACATTGAAAATAGTGCTTTATCTTTTTAATTGAGAAGACTAGAGCCAAACATAGCTTTTCGATTGACAAATAATTTAGCTCATTCGGCATCATCTTAGTAGAGGGAGTTTTCTTTGCCTTCACTATTTTCTTGAGCTAATAAGGTTCCTATGGACCTTTCTTATGCCACAACATAGAGTATCAATGGCTTTCCACATATTGGGGCTGCTAGAACGAGAGGGTTCGTTAGATATGTTTTGATACTTTCAAAAGCTTCACTACATGTTTGGTTTGACTTAAAAGGAACGTCCTTCTTCCTAAGGTGACTAAATGGTTGGCATCTCCCCATTAAATTTGAGATGAACCTCCTCAGGTAAGCTAACTTTCCTTGAAGGTTTTTCAATTCATGAATTTTTCGAGGCTTGGGAATTTTCAAGATTGCATCAACTTTAGCTTGATCGATATCAATCCCTCGATGTCGTAAAACAAAGACAAGGAACTTTCCAGAAGTAACCCCAAAGGCACATTTCAATGAGTTCATCCTAGTTGATATCTTCTGAACAATTCAAACACCATTCTTAAGTCTTTCAAATGGTTGCCCTTCTTTCTTGACTTTACCACTAAATCATCATAACATTCAACATTTTTGTGAAGTAAGTCATTATATATATTCTGCATAGCCCTTTGATATGTGGCACCAACATTTTTCAAACCAAAAGGCATCACTTTGTAGCAATATATACCTTTAACGGTGCAAAATGTCGTGAGTTCATCTTTTTGTGCCACGCGAATTATGTTATAGCCAAAAGAACCATACATAAATGATGTTGCTTTATAACTAGTGGTAGCATCAATCATCAACTCTGGAATAGGAAGCATAAATTTATCTTTTTGGCATGCATTGTAGAGATCTCTAAAGTCAACACACACTCGAATTTGAACATTCTTCTTCCTCACGAGAAAAATACTTGAAATCCATATGGGGTATTTAACTTCACGAATGAAGCCTGCCTCAATGAGTTTGTCGAATCCATTCTCGATCAATGGGACCAACTTTGGCCTAAAATGCCTTTGGGCCTGCTTGATAGGATGGGCATCATTCTTAACTGTCAATTGATGGACCGCTATTTTAGGATTTAAGCCAGGCATTTCTTTATAACTCCAAGCAAATACATTCCTATATTCTTTGAGTATATTCATATAAGCGATTTCTTCATCATCTTCTAGAAAGGCGCTCAAGTAAGTTGGCCTTGGGTCTTCATCAGTGCCAAGGTGAACTTTCTTTAAGGGATCTATCGTGGCCTTCTCTCCTTCTTCAAGTTTAGGCGGAGCATCTCTAGCATCTTCTTCTTCTTGTACATGATTGTCATTGATAGATATATGACAATATCAAGCAATGTATTCTCACCCTTCATAATCTTCATTTGAGACGAGGCATTGAGCTCACTCGAGGTGGTAATACAATACGAGGATTCTACACTTTCTTTATCTTCCTCGCGCTCTTTGGTGTAAACCATGGTATGAATCTTCACTTTTAGTACCTCTTCACATGAAACCATGAGTTCCACTTTTCACTTCATCCTAGAGGGTTTTGTGTTTTGGATATCCTTTTAAATAAGCGGAGCAAGTGTCATTACCCTTAGGTAACTCTTTGTGGTGGGTCTTCCAAGTCGATCGAAAGCAGAAGGTCTTTTGTTAGAGGAAGTAGACTCATCTTTGATGGTAATATAATTATTGCTTGCTCACTTATAGAGATGCAGACTGGCAGTGGTTGGCTATAGCCTAAACCCTCGCGTGCTTGTTTAGTGATATCATCTGATGGGAATTTCCCTAATTTAGATGGCTCACTAGGGTTGTATCCAGCCTTTGCAAGCAACTTGTAAGCTTTTGGATCAAACTCCTTTGTACGTTTTACAGGGAGTGGCATCTCTTGAGGCGGATTTTAAGCCACAAACTTTCCCAGTAGCTCTGAAGACAAGCTGATTGTATTAATGCGTTTGACAGGAAGAGTCAGTCCTCCTAGTATATTTCCTTGAATGTTAGATGATTGGCCCTCCTCTTTCTTTATCTTTGGAACATTCAGGGTACAGAAGTGGACTTCTTTTTTGAGCATATGATCTTCTCTTTATTTGGGCAGGAATCAAGCTCCCCAATATTGGCCTTGACCTTTTCAACAACCATATCAGTTCTTTTGCCGACAAGTATATTGGACTTGGTTGATTTGAGATCGTCAAGTTTTGCCTCCTTCATCATGTAATTCTTCAAATAGAATTTGCATCAGTAAAGTGTAACTCAACTTTAGTGTTAGCTTCCAAATCTAATAAGGCATATGCATCAAAACAAAAAAAACTCTCAACATACTGGTAACAACATTCAGAGCTTCTTCAACTTCTTGGAGACCATGGAAAGCATAAAACCAGTTAGTCCTTAGGGCGCCTTGAACTTCTCCACCTTGTCCTTGGGGACTTGTACCACCGCTTCTACAATCCTTGACATGATGGTCAGGCTTCCCACATTTTAAGCAAGCATTGTACCTGGCTAAGCATTCTTCCTTGTAGAGTCTTACGCACTTGGGGTAACTCAGGCTTTGGGGCTTAGAAGCAACCCCCTTGGCTTTAATAGTCTAGGGAGGAGTGTTGGTAGACCCTTGTCCACCTTAATGTTGGCCACCTTGAAACTTCTGACCACCACCCCTTTGGTGAGAGTAGCCCCCACCATCTACTCGAGCCCTCTTGGACTTTCTTGACCTCTTTCGTAGCTTCTCCTCCTTTATTTGCTCCACATAGGTTATCAAGTGGGATATATAAATTTCCTTCACTAGCATTGCCATCTTACACTCTTTGGACACCAAGTAGAAGACACTAGAAATAGACTTTCTCATATGGATCCTCGGATCCGCAACCATGAAAGGAGCATATTTAGAAAGCTTGGTGACTTTGAGGACATACTCCCTCACACTCATGGACCCTTGTTTGAGGTTGATAAATGCTCCCGAATCCGTGCTTACACTTAGCACTCACCCCTACTAGGAGGTTGTGAAGCAGTCGTACTCAAGTATTTAAACCTAACTTGGTTAGGGTCGATCCCACGAGAAATAAGGTAGACCTTGGATTAGCACACTTTCAGTAACTTGACTAGATATACTCTAGTATCTCCCGGAAAAAGAGAAAATAAAAATGATTAAAACGTAAAAAGGGGGAAATTTATGATAAAAGTAAATCCCAACTACAATAGTAGATTTGTTTGCAACCAGTAGAGAAACTAACTAGGGTGACGTATTATTTAAGTAAATGACCCTAATAATATTTTTTAATTATTGAGATTGAGCGGGTCAAATTAGGCGGGTTATGAGCGAACTCAAATTTTAGCCCATTTGAGCCCAAAGTAAATTTAGGCGAGTCATAAACAAATTCAATTTTTTTTCAACCCATTTTTAAGGAAAAATTACACATATACATGACTTAATTTATCGAAATCTCTAATATTACCTGCCATTTAAAAAATTATAAAAAAAACGCTTTTTCCTTACTCTCTCCAAATTTTTGATACTTAGCCACTCAACTTTTGTTACAATGCTATTATCATGCCTAGTTTCTAGTGTAGTAATATAATCAATGTCAATAACCAATTAATTACTCATCCTTCCACATTTAATTCCAATTTTAATTTTTTTTCTCTTTTTCACCTCTCTCTAGAAAACGAAGAGACCTACAGTCTTCTTCTCCATTTCAATGTTTAATCATCAATTTTTTTTGTTATTGTATCAATCAACACATTTTAATAGAGTCTTCGCCATCTTTTAGTCTAGGTCTGACCCAATCAACTACTGACAACGAAAGTATTCTCCCACTTGTTATAGACCCATCGAAAGTAGCTGATCATAATATTGTTAGCGATTATGTTGATGAAATCATATTCAAAGAGGATGAAGTGTTGAATGAGGTAGCATCAAGTTTCAAATCTTCAGTACGGAAACCACATGCAAAGAGGAAAAAAAATCCTAAGCCGCAATTGTCCGCCCTTCTTTGCCAAAGGTATATTCTTCTTACATAAATTTGTTGAATGGCTGCGCTTTTGGAGTCGATTGACACACGAATTAACTATCAATATCATGAATTGGTACATAATTATCACAACCCAAAATCTAGATGTGATGGCACTCACCTAACCCACCAAGGCAAGACAACCCAAACCCAACAACTTATCAAATATAGGTAAATCGGAAGATAAATAGTCTAAAACGATATATGAATATGGAAGAAAAATACTACAACCATCCCAAGAACTGGTGTCACACGAACAAGCCTCTAAATATAAAATACTGAAAAGAAATACAAGTCTCAAATGTCTAGTTCTCAAATAGAACATAACATAATAAGGACTCCTCAAAGGTCTGCCAGGGACCGAAGCAACTACCTCAAGGAATATCCAGAAATTGGATCCTGAACTGAGAGAAATCAAGCAAGATGGACCGAGCTCACAACCTATAAAAATGTAGCAAGGCGTGAGCACCAAACAACAGGGTACTCAGAGAAATAGAACTAACCTAAAACAAAGCAATGAAGAACACAAGTAACTCCTTAATTCCCAACCACAATCTGACGAACTACAAACCTGAACTCAGAAAAGTCCCACCACAATACAATATACAAATTACAGTAATATATATAGGTACTCATCATCTGACATGATATCTCACAATACATAATTATACAAGTAGATCTAACATTTACTCACAACCAGGGATAAGATAAGTATGCCACATACAATAATATCAACCAAATATGATATGAGCTGAGGTAAATGTCATGAGATGTGTATTATGCAATGCAATGTCAAATACAGTGATGCATGTTTGTCCTATGATACACATCCGATGATTAAATATGGTTGTCTTCCTTAATCACAACCCATGGGGATCACACATGGACCATGTACCTGTGAACATTGTCTGTAGAGACCTCAGGCAATGCCTACCTGCGCGGAAGAGACCTTGGACCGCCAACTAGATTGCTCGGCTTGACTGGTAGAGACCTTGGCCCTCAACCCACATAATACCTTACTCATATCTCAGTCGTAGCCATCACAAGTATCAATGCACAAATAATAATGATAGATGCAGGATCAAAATCATATAATTATATCAACATTAGAACGATCTTAATATCTCAATACCATAAATATCTCAATATCATCAGTTTTCAATAACATCCATATCACAATTTCATCAATGTCTCAATATCATCCATATCACAATTTCATCAATGTCTCAATATCATCAGTGTCTCAATATATTAACCACATCACAATATACGCACCATCTCACTATCAATAACGAATAATTCACAAGGTCACATATATTACATATAATCACCTTTTATTTATAGATCAATATATCAACATATAAGCAAGTATTCAATACGAATAGTCATGATCAAGCCTACAATGATACAATTCTACCCCCCCCCCCCCAAATAATTAATTCCATACATATAGGAACAGGCAAGGTTCAATCATACTTAACAAAAGGCTATAAGTCCACTTGCCTCAAATAAAGTCTCGAATCAAGTCAAAATTGTTATTTTCCCCCCTCTTTTAGTACTCTAAATCACCACAATCTATTCAAATATGGCATCACAAACACATAACGTATCTTATGACACTAAAATTAATTAATTTAGAGGAAAAAAATAAAGTGATAAAAATCTCATGCCAAAAAATGTTACCGAAATCTATAAATTTATGGATGAAAATGTTCTACTCGTTACAAGGAATTCAACGGTGAAGATGGTTTCAAAAAGGAGCTATGATTAGTGAGAAATCAGTGATTAAAGTTTAGGAAAACTATATTAGAAAACCCCAAATTTGAACCATAAAAATCCCAAAATTAGAAGCTAAAATCATGAATTAATCAATGTAAATCAATGAAATAGGTTAGAAAATAGTTATCAATCACTTTGCCTTAAAAACCCACGAAATCTCTCTTGAAAACAAAGAGTTAAAAATGATGGAAATGAGTTTAAAAATGCATTTTAAGGAAGTTCACTACTCAGAGACCGGGTACACTCCGCGAACGCAGGTGGGATTTCGTGAACGCGGAGAGGAGAACCAGGTTCACCTCCACGAACGCCGAGACTAAGACCGCATACGCGGTGAAGGACTAGGTGATCCTCTGTGAACGTGGACCCCTAGGCGCGAATGTAGAGAAGAAAGACCAGGTGCATCTCCGCAAATACGTACCCCTGGGTGTGAATGTGGAGAGGAAGTGGGGGCTGCACCAAAAACTTGCACCTACAATGCACGACTAGAACCAAAACTCAGAATGGGCACTCAAAACTCATACGGAATCAAACTTTCATAAACCAAATATGTATCCATATTATAAACGACAATCTCGACTCAACGAAATGATCAGAATTTGATTTTGGGGTCTCTACGACACAATTACCAATGCAACTCAAATAAACTAGTTTTGGACTCAAAAACTTAAAATATTCTCGAAATCTCTGAAAATTACAACGAAGGCGTTTATAACGTTAGTTCCATCATTCGAAATCACTGAAACTGACAGAATTTTAATATAAGCTCCCAAACTCTGAATGTTGACCAAAGTCAAACTTATGATCCAAAATGAACTGAAAATGCAACTTTGGACCTAAAATCTCCGTTTTAACTCCGAATTCAGTTTTGCAAGTTCTCCTAGACAAGATTCGTCATTCCAAAACTAATGAAATCGATAGAATTAGATTCTGACACTTGAAATTCAAAATGACCTCAAAATTTCCAATTGTAAACCTTCTAAAACTCTTTTGTTTGCAAAACTCTAATTTTTTACAAGATTTTAAAATTTGAGTTTTAGACTTATCCAAAAATGATCCAAGGAACTTTTGGGAAGGACAAAATGGTAATTAAATAAAAAATACCAAAAATAGCCTTCTGGGTCATTACATTATTCGCCATTAAAAATAATATTCGTCCTCGAACATAAAGCAAAGGAAGAAGTCTTAATAGAAGTAACCCAAAGTCTGAAGTACCATTCTCAAAGTCATTAACTACTTCCAATAAACCTCATTTCCAAGAGTCATACCATAAGAAAGTACTATCAAGAATAAGACTTATGAACCAACATGAAATTCTACCCTCCAAGAGTAACTACCGAGCCAGAAACAAGCCAATGAACCAAATTTGAACCAACACCCTCATACCATAGTGTACTTATCAAGACGAACTTCCACCCACGAGATCACAGGGCAACTCAAATCTATTTCCTGTGAAGGCCAAGAATCAACCCGAACTAATCACAGCCAATTGCAACATACAAAACATCACAAACCCCATCTAATATCTGTCTTCTTGTAACAACCCGAAAATTTTTGAAACTCCTTATGGTTGATATCTTATGATGTTATACTAGTCATGGTTGAAATTTGGTAGCCATGTGTTGAGATTAAGTGGCCGAATGCAAAACGGATCATTTTGGG